>WBZZ01004704.1:12500-50519 GCA_019918135.1 Paulinella micropora | reverse complement strand
CTCTCTCTCTCTCTTCTCTCTCTTTCTCTCTCTCTATTATTAATGTATAAATACCTAATAAGACTGTTATTTTTTCAAAAATTTTAATATATAATACAATAGTAATATGATATTTCTATTTTATTTACAGTCAGGTATCTATTAATATTTCTTCTATTTTCATCTTACCGTCCGGTTCCTATTTCTTCTATTGTTGACAAGTTACAGTCCGGTTCCTATTTCTTCTCTGACTAACAAGTATTTTTTATTAAAATTTAAATTTTTAAAATTTAATTTCCGACATTATTAAATTATTCCGATCTTAATAATATTAATATTTATAATATTACGATTGATAATATCAAATATTATATTATATTTTTAATAATAAAACGAAAGTAATCTTTTAATGAATGAAATTACTATTAAGTATGATAATTGCTTATATTTTTTTAGTTGTAGTGGTAATGATATGTTTTCTACTATTGTAGATAGTGTCCACGTTCGTGAGCTGGTCTGCCACCAAGGAGGAATCAACTCCAAATTCACTGTTCCATCATGCTACCACCGTGCAGTCTGTCATCGTAGCGGCGAAGGCAAATGGAATGCTGTAGATGATGTTCACGTTCGTTAGCTAGTTTGACACAGAGGAAGAATCGCCACCTGCAGTGCTGTGTAAATGACAGCTTTTATGTGATAAAAGACAGACTGACTTTGCAGTCATAAGCAAGGATTATTTTCAGAGCTTGTGTCAGCGCTAGAGTTAGGGTTAGTGTTAGAGTTAGAGTTAGTGTTGGCCTCGGAGTTAGAGGTAGAGCTCTGGCTAGTGTTACTGTCAGTATGAGTCTGAGAAAGAAAAGTTTTTTTTTGTCATTCTATCGTTTTATTACGTGTGGATACCAAGAGCTCACCTACATGTGATACTGAATTTTGTGTGCGTTATTTTGGGTTTTTCTAGCCTTTTCTTTTCAAGTTAGTGAGCTTTCATATGTAAAGTTACCTATAGTTAAAATTTACGAAATCGGGGGAACGATAGGCTTTTAGGCTTTTATAGTTATGACTACAATTTTTTTTTTATTTGAAAGTACGTACATCTTCTACGCAAAAATCATGGAAATATGTCACACGATGCCTGCACACTGTTCTCTCAAAGACAGCACTGTCAAATTAAAAACATTTTTTAAAAAAAATCACTATGAGAAAACCTAATAAAAATCATTGAAAATACGTTGAAGACCCGTTCGAGTTACGCTCTATCACATACTAAAAGCTCAGCCTCTGAAACATTCTTGTTTAGAAGCCTATCGTTCCCCGATTCGACACAACTTTTGCTTGTTGTTCACGCCGGCCCTCACATTTTCCAGCCGATTTTTACGGTGTCGCTCTGGCTATTTTCGTGAATTGTTTTGATGCAAAATGGTGTGCGTGCACTCGTTTTCGCTTTTGACATTTGTAGCCCCTTCTATGTTTTGTGATACTTGTGTTCCACATTTCGATAGGATAGGTGTTCAGGAACACATGTACAAATTTTTTCAATAAAATTCTATTTCTGTGCAACAAATTTTCCTTGCAAAACTTGGGTCTTGTAAAATAGGAAAAAATAGAAAATTTGGTTTTGTGATCAGAGTTCAGTTTGTATAGGGTTAGAAAGTGTCTAAATATGTTTATACACTTAATAAACATGATTCCTCAAACCCGGTACACTTCAATTTGTGTGTCGAATGAAGTCTCATTTTAGAGGGTATGTCGGAAGAAAAAATCACTTTCAAAAGCTATGAGAGGAGTTCGCTCCTCGAAGGTTTTTGATTGGAAACGACCATCCTAGTGACAGATATGATATTCCAAGCATAAAAATAAAGTTCCACAGTATATTAGCTGCATACAAGGTCACTGTGTACACGAAACTCATGCAGTCAAAAAGTTGTTGTTGTGTATTTATAAATAAAGACAAAATAAATTGCTATAAAGTACAGGGAAGCTAGTCTAGTGATAGTAGAAGCTGAATGGAAAGCTTTCTTTGAATTATTAATAAGAAATACGACTCCTAGACTCATTTTCATTTTTTTGACGACCCTCCTGGCGCCCGATTTTGCTGCAAACTTTTCTAAGTGAAAATATAATTTATTGAAAAAAATTTGATACATTTGTTTCTTGTGATGTATTGAACCTCATTCATCACTCTTTCAAGTATGAACATACCTCTTGCGCGCAGAAACTGAGCATGTGTTGGAGGTGTCGAGACACTATGTTTTGAAAAAAAATCTGGCCAGTATACCACAAAACTCGTACATTTTCCTATGCAATCGTGAAACTTCCCGACAAAAAGTGGTAGGGCCGGCTTGAACATGAACTTTTGAAGAGAGATCTTTGAAGTTAGTTTTTGTTATCTTCCAGTTTAGTTATAATAAAATCCTTTTGGGATATTAATATTCAATACTCAAAAATTATATTGTAACAAAAAGATTCATCACAAAACTTTATTTTATTTTGATAAGGGCCACTTTACATATGTTGTTTTTTGAGTGATGGTTCTATTCATCACAAAACTTTATTTTAATTTTGATAAGGCCCACTTTACATATGTTGTTTTTTGAGTGATGGTTCTGAATTCTGTTGTTTTCTTACTTTACTTTTCTCCTCTACCTTCTCCTTCTTTCTAGTTCTTAGTATCTCCATTTGTGGTATCCAGAGTTCTTTCGCACTTGCTAAAAATTGCTTTTCTATCTCTTGCGTAGCAAGAGAAACATCAGTATGCCAAGCAGCCCATTTAGATGATTGGATATGTTCTGTAGTTTCGCTTAATCTTTTCATCTGGTCTTCCAAAGTTTTTAATAATACAAATTGCAAATAGTCAGTATTTTGCTTTTTAGTTGACCACTTGAGTCACTTGTACAATAAAAAAATAAAGATGTTTGTTAGCAACATTTGCTAAAGTATCCTAGAAAATTGAATTTCTACACAATCCTTGAGCAAAGTTGCTACAGGACCCTTATTATGTTCAGCAGTAAATCTGAATAATGGTTGAAAATGTTCTTTTCTTTCTTTCTTCTTGATTTCCTTCTTCTTTCCCTCAACCTTTTCGTTATTAACTTTATTCTGAGACTCAGTATTCTGAAACACAGAAGCAGAAGAAGAAGAAGAAGAAGAGAAGAAGAAGAAGAAGAAGAAGAAGAAGAAGAAGAAGAAGAAGAAGAAGAAGAAGAAGCAGCAGAAGAAGCAGAAGCAGCATCATTATCAGCAGCAGCAGAGGTAGCAGCAGAAGCAGCAGCAGACACAGGGGAGAAGAAGGAAGAAGAAGAAGAAGAAGAAGAAGAAGAAGAAGAAGAAAAAAGAAGAAAAAGAAGAAGAAGAAGGAGGAGAAGAAGAAGAAGGAGCAGAAGAAGAAGAAGGAGAAGAAGAAGAAGAAGGAGAAGAAGAAGAAGAAGAAAGAAGAAAGTTCTCCACATCCTCTTGCTTCTTCTCCTTCTTGTTCTCGTTCTTATCCATAACTAGTACCTGCCACTAGTTCTCCTCCAGAAGAAGAAGAAGAAGAAGAAGAAGAAGAAGAAGAAGAAGAACTAAAAAAAGACTGAACACTAGACACACGTCGTTCATTTTTTTGTGGCATGATTTTAATGTATTTTTTATAGGTGATGTTGAACCAATGCTAGAACATGTTATTCCATTCGATGTATTCTGCTAGACAAATCTGAAACAACCTGTATCAAACCTGTCACTGACTTAGCAAGGTTATTATTTTCTTCCACTAAAAGTTTCATAAATAACTGCTCTTTGTTTAGTTCTCTGAATTTCTCCTCTAAATCCTTACCTAGCTTGAAAAAGGATTCATGATCAAGACTAGCTTTATGACATGTTGTCATTACAAACTCCAGGCAAGGGGCAGTCTTCTCGTATTTTGCATGATATGCAGATGCATGACGAAAAAATGATGCAGTGAGTGCAGCACGAACATCAAAAACTTAAATGAGAAGAATGATATCCGAACAGTACATCAATTCTGTTTCCTAGCACCTCAGCTTGCTCTGCATCATAATGTGATGATAAAGGGTTGAAACTATCTAGGTCAGAGAAAGTAGGAGCCCTACCACCTCCATCAGGCCCCCACTGACTTGAAACATGTCTAGCTTTTCTATCAGATGAGGGGATCTGCATAACGTATTCAAACGCTGCAGTCGCACCTTTGAAATCCCAACATCCCCTAAAAATAGCTGCAAGTAAACTCACACCTTCAGTTACTATGTTTGCAGGACCTACCCTACAACTTCTGGATGAGACTTAGAGTGAAGATGGAGGCGGAGCAAATAGTCAGGGCGCATAGAGAGGCGGAGCGCCGAAAGACTGATACTGAAGGGGTGCGACAAGCGCACTTGGATCAGATCAAATTCCAGGTCGGGGATATTGTACTATTGTGCCATCCTCAGGTCCCGGAGGGAGTCAGCTCTAAGCTGTTCACTCATTGGAAAGGACCTTATCAAATCATGGAACAGACGGGACCTCTGAACTACAAGATCAGGGGTAGAGGGAAGGTGCAATTGTGAATGTACGAAGGCTGATTAAGTATGATCCCTTCTTACTGGAAAGATGAATCCGTTGAGGAGGCGTTAAAACGGATGAAGATGATTTCAAAGAGGTGCCGCCCATCCACAAGGAGGCTGGCATAGATCCAAGAAGATGCTTATCGGGCACCGATAGCTGAGAAGGAGGAGAGTGAGTTGACAGTAAGGAGAAGACTGACCGCATAAGCAGCGGTGGGGACTCAGTCCAAGTCTCCGCGAGAGCACAGCGGAAAGAAGGAGAAGATCACAGAGGCACAGCTAAGGAGAGCGCGAAATGATCTTATCAACGACCAACCGAGGAAGGCGATGAGGTCGATGAGATCAAAGGACGTCCACCAGGAGGATGAGGAGATTGACACTGACCCAAATGCGGGCAACGTCGAGATCGTCCATGAGCGATGGAAGGAAGGGACGCAATAGCAACCATCGCATGGGTGAAAGACGCTTTTTATCTGATGAGACCAGCAGAACAACATGTTGCTGATGACACTCTCTCAGACTTATACTTAATGCGGGTCGTGGCAGTTCCACAAAAACGCGTGTCACACGGACACTCAAAATATCATAGCCGCAAAAATAATGCAACCGATACTCCAGTTCTGGAGAAGTATGGACCCGGTCGAGGATCCAAAGGCAAGACATTATCTTCCAGTTTATAAAGACGCAAAAAGGTCTCGAGACATGGGATGACACAATTACTCCAGAGACAAGGATTACACTGCGTGGACTATTCAGACACTGCCAAGGGGAGTGCTTGACGTCGCTTTTGACTTATCGTTGGGCGGAATCCCTAACAAATCTCGAACAGTCAAAGTTCGATTTAACTTTTGTTGGTGGCCCACCACCAGGCAAAGAAATCCGTGCCAGAAGACGAAGTCAGTAACAAAGAAACTATTTTTCTTTATGCGTCTCAAATAAACTGATTGATTGCACCACGTCGTATCATGATTTGATCATGCATCATCAGTTATTATTATGAATATTAAAATGACTCAGTGATATAACTTGGCATTCGATCGCAACATACGAGTGCGAAAGGTCGATCGACAATGATACTACACCGTAGACAGGATCGCTAGTGTATTGAGCGATGGCGTTCCCGGGTATGACCCTCTTGCAAGTCCTGGGATGATGTTCTCGAAAAATGAAATGTTCTCTGAACTTCTTATTTTTTACGATACATTATATACTGTCGTACCTGTGCACGGTCAATCTCTACTTGTGTCGGTATATCGCAGGGTTGGGTACATACACCCCAACTTCGGATATAGTTATTAGGACTGGCCCCCTAGTACTATATTACAGGATATCCGCTTTAGACAAGGGTATGTCATTAAAAAGACCATGTATTTACCGTCGGATCTTCGTGTGGAGAATAATAATAATAATAATAATAATAATAATAATAATAATATAATAATAATAATAATAATAGTGTATCTCCTGCCAATTGCTGAGCCAAAAGGCCATGTGCATCCAGTCCTCCATTCCATAAGGAAAGTCTCCACACCAATCGGTGGAATAAAGGAAGTGACGGCATAGAACATTACTCTAGGAGCTTTATACCAATAAGCCCATGGAAAGGACCGATGGCCTATGTACTCCCTAAAAATAATAATAATAATAATACTATGTCTGAGGCGTACTGATGCAGCTAATGGCATATCCTCAACGGACATAAGCCTCCAATACCCTTGTTCGAGGTCCTCCACCCCCCCGTGTCAGTCTCTCGCCTGATGATCGGGGCCACCGATGAGCTCCTGAGGGCAAGACTGCACTAAGCCGAGGTTATTCCGCAGTCCCAGCAACCTCTTGCAAGACGTCACCGAATGTGCAAGTGCATACACCAAGCGCGGTTGCTAGAGCTGCCTCGAAACCGCACCCATAACAATCTGGTGTCTGCTGGGTCCTGGGCTATCAACCAGCATATGCGGAGTTTAAGATCTTTTACGCGCGCAACGACCCTCCTCCCCAGCATCTACCACCAAAGGGTTATGAGTTGGCGTCACAGTTTAACGCCTTGAGGCCATTGGGCTGGAACTCTGTTTAGCAAGTGTGACTAGGTTTTTTCATCGGGATTTCCCTCAAATATGTCACAGTCAACACTCCAAGGCAGATTTACTATGTCTGAGGCGTACTGATGCAGCTAATGGCATATCCTCAACGGACATAAGCCTCCAAATAATAATAATAATAATAATAATAATAATAAATAATAATATAATAGTGCTTCTCTGTCAATGGCTGATGCATTTCTGCACATGCGCCTCCATCGTCTCACCCGTGAGGGGAGTACGAAGAATTGACGATAAGCTCTAATGACACCCCCGCAAGGGCAGTTCCAACACTTCCAGACGGGCCGGTATGTTCAATGAAAATACTGGTCCAGATGGATCGGTATGTTCAATGAAAATACTGGTGGCACCGACGGGAATCGAACTGGCGACAGGGCCCAGATGGTAGAACTTGACCACTGGGCTATCACGGTGTCCATAATAATAATAATAATAATAATAATAATGATAATAATAATAATAATAATAATAATAATTAATAATAATAATAATAATAATAGTAATGATAAGAAGGCGAAGAAGATCACGGCACCACGTTGCTTGTATTTTTTAATGGTAATACATTTGTTCTTAACATACTGCAGAGAAAAAAAAAAAAGAAGTTGAAGGGAGGAGTTCAAAATTTACAAGAACGGCTAGAGAATCCGCTTTGACGTGCCGTATGAGGATATCTATCGTATTTTAGCGTCTATCCGTGGGTCGATGCGCTGTGTGGCATGACTCCATAGCGCAGAAAAAAATCAGAAATTGTATGACGAAAATGCTATTTCCGTCATAAAAACGGGAGGGGGTATCACCCGGATAGCCGATAAAAAGTACCTTTTTCCTAGTGACAGGTGCACCAGCCTGCTTTTCAGTATTATTTGTCCGGATTGGACCTGATGCCAAATTTATTCCTGGTCTGTTGCCGTTTTCCTTATTCCTTTCTCTGGGCTAATACAACGAGACATCATTCTCATTCTTGACGACTGTGTTTGGTTGTATTACCGACTTTTTATTGAGCTATCGTTGGGGGCATTACAAAAGGTAGAATTTGAGGTCTCTCTCTCTCTCTCTCTGCTCTCTCTCTCTAGTCTCTCTCTCTCTCTCTCTCTCTCTCTCTCTCTCTTTCTCTGCTCTCTCTCTCTCTCTCTCTCTCTCTTACTAGTCTTACCTAAACATCGATATCGGTGTCCGGACCGGTAGGGACAACAGGGTATAGATATATCCTTTTATCCCGACCGGTCCGGGCACCAATGTCTGCGCTAAGATCTCTCTCTCTCTCTTCTTCTTCTTCTTCGCTTTTATTGAGAGAACAATTTTTACAATTGGACTCAGGGAACGTCCACGTGAAAAGTATAGCTAGTAAGTTATACCTTTATCAAAGGTGGAAACCTAGTTATTCAGTTGAGCGTATTAAGCAAGATATTAATATTAAAATTAGTATTCAGCGGCTCAGTATTAATATTGTATTATAGTTATTAAAATTAATGCTTTTGCTTAGATATATTGCGCGGTGATATATATTATTATGTTATGTTATGGGTATATGTAATTGTAAAGCTGTATACGTAGTACAACGTATGTGTGGCGGCCCCCCCTCTCTTTTCTTTTTTCATGAGAAAAATGAAAGAGAGAGGGGGGGGGGGGGGAAGTTGGGATCATACGCACACGCGCCAAGAAGAAGAAGAAGAAGAAGAAGAAGAAGAAGAAGAAGAAGAAGAAGAAAAAGAAGTGAAGGGGGGGGGGGTAAGAGAGAGAGAGAGAGAGAAGAACACTAGACTTGCTCCTTTGTCTGCTACCTGAAGAAGAACTCTCCGAATAATCGACGTATATGGTCAACCACGCCCACTCATGTTATATGTATTATGATGTTTGTTGGTGTTTTAGTAGATATGCAGTTAGTGCTTTTTTGAATGGTTTGATTTTTGTTTCATCTGTTACATGTTTTGGGATTGACTTCCATTGATCTGCAAAGATCTTGGTGAGGTATGGGTCTTTGTGGTTAACAAAGAGGCTGCCTTTTGTTGAGTATCGGGTTTGTATGAGTGTATGGTATTGATTGGTGTAAAGGTGCTATTGTGAAGTGGTCTGTTGAGGTGTTTTTTAGGGTAAATGAATGGGTGATTTTCTATGCATATACGGAGTGTATATAGGTGGGTGATGTCGAACAGTTTCAGTTGATTTAGGATTGGTTTGGTATGTGCGCGGTAGTGTGTTTTTGCAATTATTCTGATTATTTTTTATGTATTTCTCTCTCTCTCTCTCTCTCTCTCGTGTTCTCTCTCTCTCTGCTCTCTCTCTCTCTCTCCCTCTCTCTCTCTTGAAATTTAATAAGAAGGAAATTGTACAGAAAATAAAGGGGCTAGTCAAACCGAGAAACTGAAGGACAACAATCAAAAGAAATACACAGGGAAAAGGGAAAGAAGTAGAGATAAACTTAGAAAGAAAAAAGGCATAAAGAAACAAAGTAAGAAGGAACAAAAGAAGGTGAAAACGAAGTAAAAGAATCTCTCTCTCTCTCTCTCTCTCGCTCGCGCGCGCTCTCTCTCTCTCTCTCTCTCTCTCGCTCTCCCTCTCTCTCTCTCTCTCTCTCTCTCTCTCTCTCTCTCTCTCTCTGTTCTCTCTCTCTCTCTGTTCTCTCTCTGTCTCTCTTCTTGTACTTCGTCTTCATCATCATCATCATCATCATCTTCTTCTTCTTCTTCTTCTTCTTCTTCTTCTTCTTCTTCTTCTTCTTCTTCTTCTTCTTCTTATTCTTCTTCTTCTTCTTTTTCTTCTTCGCTTTTACTTACAATTGGAGAGAGAGAGAGAGAGAGAGAGGCAAACCGACAGACAGACAGACAGGCAGAGAGTGAGAGAATGAGAGAGAAAGAGAGAGAGAGAGAGAGAGAGAGAGACAGAGACAGAGAGAGAGAGAGAAGAGAGAGAGAATTATTATTATTATTATCATCATCATCATTATTATTATTATTATTATTATTATTATTATTATTATTCCGCAGTCCCAGCAACCTCTTGCAAGACGTCACCGAATGTGCAAGTGCTGCCTCGAAACCCCACCCAAAACAATCTGGAATAATAATAATAATAATAATAATAATAATAATAATAATAATAATAATAATAATAATAATAATAATAATAATAATAATAATAATAATAATAATAGTACTATACTATACTATACTATACTATACTATACTATACTATACTATACTATACTATACTATACTATGCCATACTATGCCATACTATGCTGTACTACGCTACATTATACTATGATATATTATACTATACTATACTATACTATACTATACTATACTATACTATACTATACTATACTATACTATACTATACTACACTATACTATACTACACTATACTATACTATACTATACTATACTATGCTATACTATGCTGTACTACGGTACATTATACTATGATATATTATATTATGCTTTGTTGTACTATACTATACTATACTATACTATACTATACTATACTATACTATACTATACTATACTATACTATACTATACTATACGAAACTATATTATACTATATTATACTATACTATACTATACTATACTTACTATACTATACTATACTATACTATACTATACTAAACACTATACAATATTATATTATATTATATTATACCATACTTTACTATACTCTACTCTACTCTACTCTACTCTACTCTACTCTACTATACTATACTATACTATACTATACTATACTATACCATACTATACTATACTATACTATACTATACTATACCATACTATACTATACTATACTATACTATACTATACTATACTATACTATGCTATACTATACTATGCTATACTATACTATGCTATGCTATACATGCTATACTAAATATACAAACCACTTATTAAAGGCAACGAACAAAGATGCGATCGTGTGCTAGCAACTAAGCATGATTTTGAATTACTAGACAACACACTTTATAGCAACACAAATAACCACTTTATGGTGAATAAATACAATAGAGCCGTCATCCAGAATAGAATAAAAGAAAAAAGAGAGTTTCCAAAAATGAAACGAAATCTGACGAGAAACTTTTCCGCTGAAATCCCGCGACAAGTCCAAACTCGTCCAGAAAGAAAAGATTTTAAATCGCTTGTCAATCCTCCAAGTAATTATGCTTTTGGTAGTCCTTACTCTCCTTATTTTTATAATTATGCTTCACCACCCCAACCATTTGGTGCCGAATATGATAATTATAGATATAATCCAAACTATTTTCAAAACCCATAATATAGTGAGACATGCCTAAATCTATACATAAAAGATTAATAGCAAACAAGTTGCCACGAAAAACACTTTTGAAGCAGAATCTGGAGAAGACCAACATAGAAAAAGCACACGAGGAATTTACTATTGACAGGCCAGTAATAACAGAGTTAGATAACAAAAAACCGCCCAAATTTAACAATGACTTGGAAATACAACCAATTAAAACACAAAGAGATGGCGTTGAATTGCTTCCTATTCAAAAAGAAGGAATATTGCCAGCAATGGGGACTATGGTTATATGTGCAAGCACTGGCGGGGGAAAATCAGTTATGATTTGTAATCGACTCGCCAAAAAGAACATGTTGAAAGGTTTTTATGATAGAATAGTAGTCTTTTGCTTAAGTCCGTGCCCGATTTTAGAAGACACTCTCAAGTTAAAAAAAGAAGACATAATCAAAGAAGATAGGCCTGAGTTAATGAGAGAAATATTAACCAAACAAAAGGAACTGATTAAAACTAAAGGGTTTAAGAAGGCACCAAAGATATTATTGTTATTGGATGACATTGCGCAGAGTAAAACTTTTCTCAAATCAGAAGTGCTTACAGAGTTGTTTTTCGCTTCAACACATGCTAAAGTGTCAGTCTGGGTAGCAACGCAGAGTTATACACAACTCCCGCGAAGAATAAGAATTAATTGCCATTGGATGATTATTTTTAATTGAGTAAGGAGAAGCGAACTTGACAGACTGGCAGATGAATATGAAAGCACTTTTCTCACTAAAAAAGAATTTTACAATATGGTACGGCAGAACCTTATTCGTTTCTAGCAATTAACAATACGGCTAGTGATAGAACAACCCAGTTTAGAAAGAATTTCTCTACCATATTACGATTAAATAAGGATAGAGATATGACAAACTTGTAAAAAATTGCATTAAATGGTTTTTTTTTTCGCCATAATATATGACATGACGGAATCAACTAAATTATACAAAACTTGCTATCATCAGGCAATCGCACTTTGGCATAAACAAAATGCACAAGGAAAATTTGTAACGATTCGTAAGGGAACGCCCGAATACTTAGCAGTAAGGAAGATAGAAGAGGATATTAAGAGTGGTAAGATTAAGTGTCAATTAAAGCCAAAAGTAAGCAAAGTAAGTAAGAAAAATGAACAACCTATTGCTAGCGGGCAACCAGACCAAGTGCCAGACGAAGCATTGAAACGAAAGGCGCCAGACATAGCATCAGCAAATAATTCATCTCCCGAACCAAACGCAAAACCTGCTGAAATGTCTCCAGCACCGAAGGTTAAACAATCTCTACCAAAATCTGTTAATCCCACTCCTGTTGCTGTGCCAAAACAAACTACCACAACACCAGCAAGTAAGATAGAAGCAATAGAAGATGCTTCTAAGGAAACTCCACCACCAACCAAAGAAGTTGCGCAAGCTAGCGACATTGACGTAAATCAAGCCATAGCGGATTTAAAGAAAATGAAAGAGGAAAGAATTACGCACAAGAATTTACAAATTATGAAAAAAATAATTAACGCTAATTGATAAAATAATATATTATGCGGATATTTATATATTCGCATTTATACAATGATTAAAAACTTGAGTGGCTACCAACCCATCGGCCTTAATGTCAAACGACAAATAGCAATTCTTTCCATGAACAAAATCAGTGCTTGCCTGTAGTGTAAAAATCATTTCAGTTCCAGAATCACTGGCATACTTTTGCTGGTCGAAGAAGTTCTTCTTAAAGATACTTCCCTGTTCAGAGAGCGCCAGACTTGCTGGCAACTCATATCTGAGGTTGTTGAGGGTCATCAACTCCTCAGTAACTTCAATCTCCTTTCTTTCCATTTTTTTTGTGTGGTTGTGGGATTGTAAAATTTGCAATGCTACTATACAAAAAAAATAATAATAGAAATTAAAAATAATTATTTATTCACCTGAAACGGATTGTTTAATAATATCAACTAATTTTTGTATATTGTCAAGTCTCGCATCTTGTGGCGAAGTCAATTGAAACTCTCTTGCCTCAGCATTTTGAACCGCTTTCTGTTAATAAGCCAAACTGCTAACAGCAGTGTCCAAATCAACAACATCCGCATTTTCTTTTTTATCAGAAATGTCTGTTAATGTGTTTTGGATAGTGCTCTTCTCATGCGGGACAAGGTCGCCAAATTCAGTTAATGGTTGATTAACTAATGGGGCACCATGACTACTCCACAATTCAAACTGGTTTACTTGAAACCCATCACTTTTTTGTCGGTTTGCTTCATTTATCTTCTTAATAAAGTCAATTGGCAAACGTTTTGAAGCACTTGAGTTTTTAATCATTATATAAATGCGAATATATAAATATCCGCATAATATATTATTTTATCAATTACCATTAATTATTTTTTTCATAGTTTGTAAATTCTTGTGCGTAATTCTTTCCTCTTTCATTTTCTTTAAATCCGCTATGGCTTGATTTACATCAGTGTCATTAGTTTGCGCAACCTCCTTAGGTGGTGGTGGAGTTTCCTTAGAAGCATCTTCCATTGCTTCTATCTTACTTGCTGGTGTTGTGGTAGTTTGTTTCGGCACAGCAACAGGAGTGGGATTGACAGATTTGGGTAAAGATTGTTCAATCTTAAGTGCTGGAGACATCTCAATAGGTTTGGCATTTGGTTTAGGAGATGAAGTTTTTGCCGATTCTATGTCTGGTATTTTTCTTTTCAATGCTTCATCTGGCATTTGGTCTAGTTGCCCACTAGAAATAGTTTGTTCATTGTTCTTACTTCCTGATTTGCTTACTTTTGGTTTTAATTGACACTTAATCTTGCCACTCTTAATATCCTCTTCTATCTTCTTCACTGCTAAGTATTCGGGCGATCCCTTACGAATTGTTACGAATTTTCCTTGCGCATTTTGTTTATACCAAATAGCGATTGCTTGTTGATAGCAAGTCTTATATAATTTAGTTGATTCCGTCATGTCATATATTATGGCAAAAAAAAACCATTTAATTTAATTTTTTTACAGGTTTGTCATATCTCTATCCTTATTTAATCGTAATATAGTAGAGAAATTCTTTCTAAACTGGGTTGTTCTATCACTAGCAGTATTATTAATTGCTAGAAATGAATAAGGTTCTGCCGTAGCATATTTAACCATATTGTAAAATTCTTTTTTAGTGAGAAAAGTGCTTTCATATTCATCTGCCAGTCTGTCAAGTTCGCTTCTCCTTACTCCATTAAAAATAATCATCCAATGGCAATTAATTCTTATTCTTCGCGGGAGTTGTGTATAACTCTGCGTTGCTACCCAGACTGACACTTTAGCATGTGTTGAAGCGAAAAACAACTCAGTAAGCACTTCTGATTTGAGAAAAGTTTTACTCTGTGCGATATCATCCAATAACAATAATATTTTTGGTGCCTTCTTAAACCCTTTAGTTTTAATCAGTTCCTTTTGTTTAGTTAATATTTCTCTCATTAACTCAGGCCTATCTTCCTTGATTATGTCTTCTTTTTTTAACTTGAGAGTGTCTTCCAAAATCAGGCACGGACTTAAGCAAAAGACTACTATTCTATCATAAAAACCTTTCAACATGTTTTTTTTGGCGAGTAGATTACAAATCATAACTGATTTACCACCGCCAGTGCTTGCACATATAACCATAGTTCCATTGCTGGCAATATTCCTTCTTTTTGAATAGGGAGCAATTCAATGCCATCTCTTTGTGTTTTAATTGGTTGTATTTCTAAGTCATTCTTAAATTTTGGCGGTTTTTTGTTATCTAACTCTGTTATTACTGGCCTGTCAATGGTAAATTCCTCGTGTGCTTTTTCTATATTGGTTTTCTCCAGATTCTGCCTCAAAAGTGTTTTTCGTGGCAACTTGTTTGCTGTTAATCCTTTACGTATAGATTTAGGCATGTTTCACTATATTATGGGTTTTGAAAATAGTTTGGATTATATCTATAATTATCATATTCAGCACCAAAGGGTTGGGGTGGTGAAGCATAATTATAGAAATAAGGAGAGTAAGGACTACCAAAAGCATAATTACTTGGAGGATTGACGAGCGGTTTAAAATCCTTTCTTTCTAGGCGAGTTTCAACTTGTCGCGGGATTTCAGCAGAGAAGTTTCTAGTTAGTTTTCGTTTTATTTTTGGAAACTCTCTTTTGTCTCTCATTCTGGTCTGGATGACTGCTCTATTGTATCTATTCAACATAAAGTGATTATTTGTGTTGCCATAACGTGTGTTGTCTAGTGATTCAAAATCATTCTTGGTATCTAGCATGCGATCGCGTCTTAGTTCGTTGCCTTTAATAAGTGGGTTTGTTTGTGAAGTGCCGATACCTCCATTTTGGTCGCTTGGCATTAGAAAACGAATAAGTGCTAACATATCTTCTCTTTCATCGGCAGAGAACAAAACAAGGATAAAATAGCACAAAGAGATAAAAAATATAGAGAAACAAACAAAGAGAAAATATCACAAAAAAGAAAAGAATGGCTTGAAAAAAATGAAGACTGTGTGTCACGATATCTTAAAGAATACGTGGCAAAAAACAAAGAACAACTATCACAAAAATGGAAAGAATATAGAGACAGAAATAAAGATGAGATAAACCGAAAAAAAAGAATATATGAATCAAAAATAGTTCAATGTGAATGTGGTAATTCTTTCAGAATTGATAATTTGTCAAAGCATCTTAAAACACAAATACACTACGACAATATGATCGGATTATCCGCTTTTGGTTTTTAATTTATTTTTGGAGACGGGCAGATTATCCCAATAAGAAGCGTGAGTACGCCTATAAATGTGTTAGCATTAGCACAACTGATTGTCGGGTCGCTCAATCTAACAACACACAAAATGATTACGCTACATATAACTGTCATCTGAACAGCATATTTAATTAATCTTGCATCTGTCCTTTCTTTGAAACAACAACATCGCCACTCATCGTTAATTTCATAGTCTAATTTTTTTTGTTCATTTTTTAACTCTGTCGAAATACAGCGAGACTTTAATTCTGGTGTTAGTTCGCCATCTGTCATATCAATAATATGTGGCGATATATGAAGTCGCGTATTATTGTTTGACATTATCAAGAACGGCCACTCTGATTTCTGCCAATTGCTTAGATAGATCTTCTATAATAAGCATGAGATTATTATTTTGTTTTTCTAAATTAACTACCTTTTCCGATAACTCCTGTGTGGCCTTAATTAACGGGGCGATAAACTCTGAATAACCTATACCATAACCGACATCACCACTATCAATACATTTAACATCTTCTGGATTAACACTCACACCTTTCAATTCGTATTCTTTTCTTTGCTTTGGACACGGAACCATAATTGTTTCTTTTATAAAACCGCCAAAATCTAGCATATCCATTTCTGTTAATACGATTTCTAATTCCTGTGCTATCAAACCCGTTCTTTGTTTCTTGTTGTCATCAATCATACGATAGCAGACTGGATTTAACTTATTAATAAAATCTAAGCCTGAGCATTCCTTTATATCTTCTTTTTTTCTCCTGTCTGAATATTGAATTGGATTAGACAATACCCATAATTGTCTATCGCTTGCTTTCAAAGACATTAAAGCAGTATTTGAACTATTCTCCCATATGAACCCACTCGTTGAAGAATTATTCACTCTAAATCTAATAGCATAAGAAGTTAATCCCCCGCCTACTCCTCCTGCTGGTGCTGTTCCTCCACTTAATGACCTATTTCCCCCAGACTGAGACATATAAATCCCCCAGTTTGAATCAGTAGCATCCCATACAAATATTCCTCTCGCATTCGTCCCGTCTGTTTGTCCTTGAATTGCTATTTTTGCCCCATTAGTTGATGCTAATGCCGATGATAGTGTGCCTGTGTATGTAATTCCCGCATTTGCTGTTAGTGCCTTTGAAGCAGTAATTCCAGCATTACCAATTCTAAATAATTCATTTGTGGCACCATAGTAAAATATGTGATTATCAGTTGTAGCATTAACATTGTACATCATTGTGTCTAGTTTAATACCAAATCCATTAAAAGCAGTCGTGGAGCCTGTTCCACCATCCCACAAAACTAATTTGTTGTTTGTGTTTGTATATCCTGACCTATCTATGAAAACACTTTTTCCAGCACCTACTACTATATTGTCGCTTGTTGTTAATCTTGTTGTTGATATCCCAGCATTTGCCGTTATTAATCCACTCGCAGTTGCCGTTGTTGTTGATATCCCCGCATTCGCCGTAATCGTCCCACTCGCTGTTATTGCCTTCGTTGTTAATAAGCCCGATGTGTCAAGTTGCAGAGCGAGAGACCAAGGAACAGCAACCCCAACACTTTTCCCGCTATCATACAAAAATCTAAGTTTATTGTTCCATTTACTAATTAGAAAATTAGAACTCGCATAACTTGATTTCCATCCACCAGCATCTAAATACGCATCAAAAGTCATATTTATGTTATTATGACTTAAATTAGTTAGTTGAAAAGTGGGATATATATCTTCTGTTGTAATAGCCTGCAAATGTGCTCCAGTTGTATTATTATTATAAGTCCCATACAATTCTAAACCCGCTGTTGTTCCTATTCCTTTCGTTGTATTGCCTATGATTATTGGTTTGCCTGATGCTGTTGTTATTTTGTCGCTCGTTGTTAATGTTGTTGTAGTCATGCCAGCAGTTGAAGTGATTGTCGTTCCCATTATTGTTCCACCATTTGTTATGTTGTTGAGTTCATATCTAAGGCACCATAAAATCGCATACCGCCAGCATTGTTAAAACGGACAATGTCAGACGAAGCACTTTTATTGTCCAAAAGTTTTGAAATATAAAGTCCCGCCCCTTTTACATCAAATGCTACATTCGTAAATACATAACCTCTTTGGTCTGCGGTTCCGCTTGTAGCGGTATTTAGAGTAAATAAGAAATATTGATAATCACCTGATGTCTGTGAAAAGAATATATCTCCTCCATTTTGGTTTAATATCCTCGCCCCATTATATGTTATATTTCCACCATTTGTGATAGTTTGATTATTAAAATCGGCGTTGTTCGTTAAAGTTAGATATTTTATCGTAGTGCTTGCCCCATTAAATGTTTTACTTCCTGTTATGGTTTGGTCTGTTGTTAGTTTCACACAATTGTCATCCAGATATTGCCTATTTACCGCTTCATTCGCATTTTGTGGCGCTCCTAGATTAACAATCCGACTACTAGTACAATCTAAGCCAGTAGCATTAAACCACGAAACAATCGTCCCGTCAATAATAAAACTTAATTTTTTTCGCAGAAATTTCAAAGTTGTAATATGTTGCAGTTTTCATATCCAAACCAGCAATAGAACCGATATTACTTGTAGAATTGAAAACGATGAATGTGCCCTTTGTTGTTGAATTGATTGAATTTCCAGTAATTTCAACACCACTGCTATATGTCTTAATTCCTGCTATGGTTTGGTTTCCTGTTAGTTTCACATTTTGCCCGTCTAATGTATCCACATAACCTTTGTTTGCTCCGTCCGTTGTTGCTGATGGTGTGGCTAAGTTTGTTATTTTGTTGTTATTCAAATTGAGTGTAGTGCCAGTTGCGGTTATAATTAAAGTATTACCTGAATATAACTCTACATACGAACCTGTTATTTGTATCGGATACCAAGTCGCTGTCGCCGTTTTTTGTGCTGCAATCATTCCTATTTTTGTATCAAAGGCTATGCCAATGCCGTCAAAAGTAGTAGGATTGGACGAACCACTTACTTCTAAAGTTGATAAATACCTTTTATTCCCTGCTATGGTTTGGTATCCTGTTAGTTTAACACCGAAGTGTCAAGAGTAGAAACATCAACACCATCAACATTGCCTACATTCGTAATCGCAAAACCGCCCATATTTAAACTGCCAGTCATAGCCGTTGTGCCGTCCTTTGCTAATTTCGCATCGGTATATGCCTTCGTTGAAGCATCGCCGTCATAGAATGGTGCTGGAAGTCCGCTGATTGCTGTTGTGCTGTTAAAATTTAAAACATTGCCTGTCAATGTTATCCCACTCCCCGTGGTAGAAGCGAGGGTTATGGACGAAACGACAATAGATAGTGGATATCCCGTTGCTCCACCTACCTCCGACGAATAAATAGAACCCGTATTATTGTTGTAATTGAAGAATAACTTCCCTGTATTTAATGGATTTGAATCTTTTATACCCAAATAAGTAGTAAATATTTTATTCCCTGTTATGGTTTGGTCTCATGTTAATTTAACCACAGAAGTGTCAAGGGTGCAAACATCAATACCATCAACATTACAGACATTTGTTATGTTAAAACCTCCCATATTTAAATCTCCAAACATCATAGCGAGACCATCTAATCTTAGATAAGGCGATGTCGTATTTCTCCATTGCCCTGTGCTATAAATAAGCAATTGATTGCTGTTGGGTGTGCCCGTTATTGCTACGTCCGTTAATTTATCTAATTCAAAGTCGCTTATATAACTTGAGGTTAATGTAGCAAATGAAGTATTGCCCAA
Source organism: Paulinella micropora (assembly GCA_019918135.1). Lineage (NCBI taxonomy): Eukaryota > Cercozoa > Imbricatea > Euglyphida > Paulinellidae > Paulinella > Paulinella micropora. The sequence goes on along the minus strand of WBZZ01004704.1, from coordinate 31,123 downwards.
CCCATCTGTTTTTAATACTTGATTAGCCGTGCCGTCCGCTATTGGTAAATCGTATTCGTTATTAATTGACACATAACCAGTATCAGATATCAACAAAGAAGCGTTATTATTTCGCGATGATATTGTTATGTCATCAGTCCTTGCTTGTATTGAGTTTGCTTCAATATGATCGCCATATAATACTCCATCAATTTCTAAATTCTCATCCACTATGACAGAGCCATAAAAATGATATGTCCATGGATTGCCCAAACGGTTCATAATTTAATAGAATTATTTTATATCGTAGAATATATAGTTTAAAAAAATATGAATATATTTGGACGATCACAGGAACAGCAGTCTATTGATACTAAAACTATTGCCGTTACTGCTACCCCGACATTAACAAGAAACATTCAAAATGCGTATGTTGGTCTTGACCTTAGGTCGTGGATGGAAAGTTCTACATTCACTACTCTTTGCACTGGCGGTTATGGTAGCAAAACAATATCTAATTTAGGATATGGTTATTTCATTAAAGTTGCTTTTCGCGGGTCTTTGAATTTGCCCGCCCCGACTGGAATAGGAACTTTTCAGTTTTGGTTTCATAAAACGGACGGAACAAATGTTGATGACTTTTACAGCGAAGTGCTAAATTATACAACCGCCATTGAGTATAAGTCTTTTGATTGTATATGGCTAATTCAAAGATACGGAGTCCAAATGAAAATGATATGGTTAATGACTTGTCCAAATCCCGCGGATACCACCAATAATACAACAATACGAATTTCTGGAAATACGACTAATGAGGTTTTATTGATATATGTGACAGATGCTCCAAATAACATTGGAAGTATATTATAAAACGGCATCTGCGGATTATGTATCTTTTAAACCATCATATTTTAATATTGATGTGATGAGAGACATAGCACTAACCGCCGCTTACACATGAAACCTGTCATACATATCTTTTAGTGTCGTGATTTTGCCCTCGTGTTGAGATAAGACATCGCGGAAAAACGTCTTATAATCTAACTTACTATATTTAAGAATAGGGCGTTGGTCTGGTGGTATGTGTGCGTATCTGCTCTCGTGCCATTTCTTCATATCCTCCTGCATTATGGTGCGGTCTTCCACTTTCATATACAAGAAATTAAACGGGTCTTTTGATACTTTCAAATGTGCCGTTATTATTTCATAGCAACTATATCCGCTCTCGGGCGGATTCCGCTTTGCTTTAATCGGTGTTTTCTTTTCCCTAACTGGCGCAGGTTCCTCTTTTGCTTCTAAAACAGGTAATTCTTTACCTGTTTTAACTGGCATGTCTTTTTTCGCCAATTCTTCTCCTACGTTGGCCTTGATTTCAGTAATACCAGCACTCAAATCACTTTCTTTAAAAGGCGTAAATTCTTCTGGTTCGTCATCAAAAACAACCTTCTTCAATGTATCAACGGAGGGTAATACAACTTCAACATTATCACTCTGCGGGGGTTGTTCGGGGGCGGACACGTTTTTGTACTTTTCGTAATATGTTACTATTTCTTGCTTCGTGCTTTTGATGGTAGGGGGAGTGTCCATTCCATCAAAACTCCATGTCGCTATTTCGTCCAGCAATTGTTGCTTCGTTTTTCGTGAAGCCATCTATATGAGTGTAGCAAAAAAAAATCAGTTTTTATATTATATATAATTTGTATTATACCCAGAAGACATCATCATCCGCTTCATTAACTCCCGATCCAAAATTGAAGTCGTATTCGTCGTCTTTTATATACTCGCGTATCTTGTCTCGGATTGTGCTGACATTTATTGTAAATCTGTATTTTTTGTTGTTTTTTCCTCCGCTTTGTTTGGGCTTATCTATGCCTACATGCTTCAGTTGGGTGAAGAAGGCCCTTCATGATAAGATATTCCCTGTTCTGAGCACCACTCTCTGTATCTTTCGCATAGGTGTACCGATTCCACTTTCATATCTTTGCTTTCAACTTTGTCAAATTTTGCTTCAATGGTGTCAATCATAAACTTAATAGCCTTTGGAAGGTTAGCCATTTTCTGCTCCGTCTTATATTTTGTTTTAAATGCGGTCATAACACTTATTTCTTCGTATTGTCTAGTGGCGAAGTATTCAAAGGCACATCTGATAAAGTCATCGTCGTTTATTTCATCTAGAATTTTGGCGAAATATACTTTATCGTCCGCGTGCTTCCCGCTTATTTTGTGGAGTGAATACCGCCTGTCGCTTCCTTCTATGTATAACGTGTTTTCCTTATTCGTGTAAAACCAGTATCTGGCGAAATGTTTTACTTTGTATTGCTTGCTTCCCTTGGGCTCTATTATTTCGTCTTTTTGGTCGATTTGACTTTTTAAGCGGTCGCTCATCGTAAAAGCCCCGCCTTTCTCGGGCAGTTCTTCAAACACTTTCAATATCTTGTTCGCATATGCGACATTGAATTTTTCCATGTATCTGCTAAAGTCTTTGATAACCACATGATTTTGCGTTCCCAACAACCTCTCCATAAATTTGCTCATTATGCCTTTCCCAGTTCCCTGGACGGAGTAAAACAAATGACCAATACCTCTATTTACATTTGGTTTCTGTATCATGTCCGCGACACTATCCAGAAAGTTGTCTAACTCGCCCTGGCCTTCAGTGAAGAATTCAGTTTTCAGATGTTTATATAAGGCACTCTCTTCAAAATTGTATTTTGTTTTTACACTTTCAAATGGAATATTATCCATAGGAAACACCATAAACAAATTTAGTTTGTTAGAATATACTGGGGGTATCCCCACTCGCTTCAAATACGGGTAAAACATGAAGTCGTCATATCGTTTAATTTTCCGCTTTTGCATCATGTCTTTTGCATATCCAGTTGAAAACTGATTGCCATGTCCAAAATGTTGATACAGCCATTGTTTTGCCCGCGGGTCGCAGAAAATCGCAAGAAAACCAAGAAGCAAAGTGCTTTCATATTCATCGCGAGAAAAGTGCTTTCATATTCATCTGCCAGTCTGTCAAGTTCGCTTCTCCTTACTCCATTAAAAATAATCATCCAATGGCAATTAATTCTTATTCTTCGCGGGAGTTGTGTATAACTCTGCGTTGCTACCCAGACTGACACTTTAGCATGTGTTGAAGCGAAAAACAACTCAGTAAGCACTTCTGCTTTGAGAAAAGTTTTACTCTGTGCGATATCATCCAATAACAATAATATTTTTGGTGCCTTCTTAAACCCTTTAGTTTTAATCAGTTCCTTTTGTTTAGTTAATATTTCTCTCATTAACTCAGGCCTATCTTCCTTGATTATGTCTTCTTTTTTTAACTTGAGAGTGTCTTCCAAAATCAGGCACGGACTTAAGCAAAAGACTACTATTCTATCATAAAAACCTTTCAACATGTTTTTTTTTGGCGAGTAGATTACAAATCATAACTGATTTACCACCGCCAGTGCTTGCACATATAACCATAGTTCCCATTGCTGGCAATATTCCTTCTTTTTGAATAGGGAGCAATTCAATGCCATCTCTTTGTGTTTTAATTGGTTGTATTTCTAAGTCATTCTTAAATTTTGGCGGTTTTTTGTTATCTAACTCTGTTATTACTGGCCTGTCAATGGTAAATTCCTCGTGTGCTTTTTCTATATTGGTTTTCTCCAGATTCTGCCTCAAAAGTGTTTTTCGTGGCAACTTGTTTGCTGTTAATCCTTTACGTATAGATTTAGGCATGTTTCACTATATTATGGGTTTTGAAAATAGTTTGGATTATATCTATAATTATCATATTCAGCACCAAAGGGTTGGGGTGGTGAAGCATAATTATAGAAATAAGGAGAGTAAGGACTACCAAAAGCATAATTACTTGGAGGATTGACGAGCGGTTTAAAATCCTTTCTTTCTAGGCGAGTTTCAACTTGTCGCGGGATTTCAGCAGAGAAGTTTCTAGTTAGTTTTCGTTTTATTTTTGGAAACTCTCTTTTGTCTCTCATTCTGGTCTGGATGACTGCTCTATTGTATCTATTCAACATAAAGTGACTATTTGTGTTGCCATAACGTGTGTTGTCTAGTGATTCAAAATCATTCTTGGTATCTAGCATGCGATCGCGTCTTAGTTCGTTGCCTTTAATAAGTGGGTTTGTTTGTGAAGTGCCGATACCTCCATTTTGGTCGCTTGGCATTAGAAAACGAATAAGTGCTAACATATCTTCTCTTTCATCGGCAGAGAACAAAACAAGGATAAAATAGCACAAAGAGATAAAAAATATAAAGAAACAAACAAAGAGAAAATATCACAAAAAAGAAAAGAATGGCTTGAAAAAAATGAAGACTGTGTGTCACGATATCTTAAAGAATACGTGGCAAAAAACAAAGAACAACTATCACAAAAATGGAAAGAATATAGAGACAGAAATAAAGATGAGATAAACCGAAAAAAAAGAATATATGAATCAAAAATAGTTCAATGTGAATGTGGTAATTCTTTCAGAATTGATAATTTGTCAAAGCATCTTAAAACACAAATACACTACGACAATATGATCGGATTATCCGCTTTTGGTTTTTAATTTATTTTTGGAGACGGGCAGATTATCCCAATAAGAAGCGTGAGTACGCCTATAAATGTGTTAGCATTAGCACAACTGATTGTCGGGTCGCTCAATCTAACAACACACAAAATGATTACGCTACATATAACTGTCATCTGAACAGCATATTTAATTAATCTTGCATCTGTCCTTTCTTTGAAACAACAACATCGCCACTCATCGTTAATTTCATAGTCTAATTTTTTTTGTTCATTTTTTAACTCTGTCGAAATACAGCGAGACTTTAATTCTGGTGTTAGTTCGCCATCTGTCATATCAATAATATGTGGCGATATATGAAGTCGCGTATTATTGTTTGACATTATCAAGAACGGCCACTCTGATTTCTGCCAATTGCTTAGATAGATCTTCTATAATAAGCATGAGATTATTATTTTGTTTTTCTAAATTAACTACCTTTTCCGATAACTCCTGTGTGGCCTTAATTAACGGGGCGATAAACTCTGAATAACCTATACCATAACCGACATCACCACTATCAATACATTTAACATCTTCTGGATTAACACTCACACCTTTCAATTCGTATTCTTTTCTTTGCTTTGGACACGGAACCATAATTGTTTCTTTTATAAAACCGCCAAAATCTAGCATATCCATTTCTGTTAATACGATTTCTAATTCCTGTGCTATCAAACCCGTTCTTTGTTTCTTGTTGTCATCAATCATACGATAGCAGACTGGATTTAACTTATTAATAAAATCTAAGCCTGAGCATTCCTTTATATCTTCTTTTTTTCTCCTGTCTGAATATTGAATTGGATTAGACAATACCCATAATTGTCTATCGCTTGCTTTCAAAGACATTAAAGCAGTATTTGAACTATTCTCCCATATGAACCCACTCGTTGAAGAATTATTCACTCTAAATCTAATAGCATAAGAAGTTAATCCCCCGCCTACTCCTCCTGCTGGTGCTGTTCCTCCACTTAATGACCTATTCCCCCAGACTGAGACATATAAATCCCCCAGTTTGAATCAGTAGCATCCCATACAAATATTCCTCTCGCATTCGTCCCGTCTGTTTGTCCTTGAATTGCTATTTTTGCCCCATTAGTTGATGCTAATGCCGATGATAGTGTGCCTGTGTATGTAATTCCCGCATTTGCTGTTAGTGCCTTTGAAGCAGTAATTCCAGCATTACCAATTCTAAATAATTCATTTGTGGCACCATAGTAAAATATGTGATTATCAGTTGTAGCATTAACATTGTACATCATTGTGTCTAGTTTAATACCAAATCCATTAAAAGCAGTCGTGGAGCCTGTTCCACCATCCCACAAAACTAATTTGTTGTTTGTGTTTGTATATCCTGACCTATCTATGAAAACACTTTTTCCAGCACCTACTACTATATTGTCGCTTGTTGTTAATCTTGTTGTTGATATCCCAGCATTTGCCGTTATTAATCCACTCGCAGTTGCCGTTGTTGTTGATATCCCCGCATTCGCCGTAATCGTCCCACTCGCTGTTATTGCCTTCGTTGTTAATAAGCCCGATGTGTCAAGTTGCAGAGCGAGAGACCAAGGAACAGCAACCCCAACACTTTTCCCGCTATCATACAAAAATCTAAGTTTATTGTTCCATTTACTAATTAGAAAATTAGAACTCGCATAACTTGATTTCCATCCACCAGCATCTAAATACGCATCAAAAGTCATATTTATGTTATTATGACTTAAATTAGTTAGTTGAAAAGTGGGATATATATCTTCTGTTGTAATAGCCTGCAAATGTGCTCCAGTTGTATTATTATTATAAGTCCCATAGAATTCTAAACCCGCTGTTGTTCCTATTCCTTTCGTTGTATTGCCTATGATTATTGGTTTGCCTGATGCTGTTGTTATTTTGTCGCTCGTTGTTAATGTTGTTGTAGTCATGCCAGCAGTTGAAGTGATTGTCGTTCCCATTATTGTTCCACCATTTGTTATGTTGTTGAGTTCATATCTAAGGCACCATAAAATCGCATACCGCCAGCATTGTTAAAACGGACAATGTCAGACGAAGCACTTTTATTGTCCAAAAGTTTTGAAATATAAAGTCCCGCCCCTTTTACATCAAATGCTACATTCGTAAATACATAACCTCTTTGGTCTGCGGTTCCGCTTGTAGCGGTATTTAGAGTAAATAAGAAATATTGATAATCACCTGATGTCTGTGAAAAGAATATATCTCCTCCATTTTGGTTTAATATCCTCGCCCCATTATATGTTATATTTCCACCATTTGTGATAGTTTGATTATTAAAATCGGCGTTGTTCGTTAAAGTTAGATATTTTATCGTAGTGCTTGCCCCATTAAATGTTTTACTTCCTGTTATGGTTTGGTCTGTTGTTAGTTTCACACAATTGTCATCCAGATATTGCCTATTTACCGCTTCATTCGCATTTTGTGGCGCTCCTAGATTAACAATCCGACTACTAGTACAATCTAAGCCAGTAGCATTAAACCACGAAACAATCGTCCCGTCAATAATAAAACTTAATTTTTTTCGCAGAAATTTCAAAGTTGTAATATGTTGCAGTTTTCATATCCAAACCAGCAATAGAACCGATATTACTTGTAGAATTGAAAACGATGAATGTGCCCTTTGTTGTTGAATTGATTGAATTTCCAGTAATTTCAACACCACTGCTATATGTCTTAATTCCTGCTATGGTTTGGTTTCCTGTTAGTTTCACATTTTGCCCGTCTAATGTATCCACATAACCTTTGTTTGCTCCGTCCGTTGTTGCTGATGGTGTGGCTAAGTTTGTTATTTTGTTGTTATTCAAATTGAGTGTAGTGCCAGTTGCGGTTATAATTAAAGTATTACCTGAATATAACTCTACATACGAACCTGTTATTTGTATCGGATACCAAGTCGCTGTCGCCGTTTTTTGTGCTGCAATCATTCCTATTTTTGTATCAAAGGCTATGCCAATGCCGTCAAAAGTAGTAGGATTGGACGAACCACTTACTTCTAAAGTTGATAAATACCTTTTATTCCCTGCTATGGTTTGGTATCCTGTTAGTTTAACACCGAAGTGTCAAGAGTAGAAACATCAACACCATCAACATTGCCTACATTCGTAATCGCAAAACCGCCCATATTTAAACTGCCAGTCATAGCCGTTGTGCCGTCCTTTGCTAATTTCGCATCGGTATATGCCTTCGTTGAAGCATCGCCGTCATAGAATGGTGCTGGAAGTCCGCTGATTGCTGTTGTGCTGTTAAAATTTAAAACATTGCCTGTCAATGTTATCCCACTCCCCGTGGTAGAAGCGAGGGTTATGGACGAAACGACAATAGATAGTGGATATCCCGTTGCTCCACCTACCTCCGACGAATAAATAGAACCCGTATTATTGTTGTAATTGAAGAATAACTTCCCTGTATTTAATGGATTTGAATCTTTTATACCCAAATAAGTAGTAAATATTTTATTCCCTGTTATGGTTTGGTCTCATGTTAATTTAACCACAGAAGTGTCAAGGGTGCAAACATCAATACCATCAACATTACAGACATTTGTTATGTTAAAACCTCCCATATTTAAATCTCCAAACATCATAGCGAGACCATCTAATCTTAGATAAGGCGATGTCGTATTTCTCCATTGCCCTGTGCTATAAATAAGCAATTGATTGCTGTTGGGTGTGCCCGTTATTGCTACGTCCGTTAATTTATCTAATTCAAAGTCGCTTATATAACTTGAGGTTAATGTAGCAAATGAAGTATTGCCCAACCCATCTGTTTTTAATACTTGATTAGCCGTGCCGTCCGCTATTGGTAAATCGTATTCGTTATTAATTGACACATAACCAGTATCAGATATCAACAAAGAAGCGTTATTATTTCGCGATGATATTGTTATGTCATCAGTCCTTGCTTGTATTGAGTTTGCTTCAATATGATCGCCATATAATACTCCATCAATTTCTAAATTCTCATCCACTATGACAGAGCCATAAAAATGATATGTCCATGGATTGCCCAAACGGTTCATAATTTAATAGAATTATTTTATATCGTAGAATATATAGTTTAAAAAAATATGAATATATTTGGACGATCACAGGAACAGCAGTCTATTGATACTAAAACTATTGCCGTTACTGCTACCCCGACATTAACAAGAAACATTCAAAATGCGTATGTTGGTCTTGACCTTAGGTCGTGGATGGAAAGTTCTACATTCACTACTCTTTGCACTGGCGGTTATGGTAGCAAAACAATATCTAATTTAGGATATGGTTATTTCATTAAAGTTGCTTTTCGCGGGTCTTTGAATTTGCCCGCCCCGACTGGAATAGGAACTTTTCAGTTTTGGTTTCATAAAACGGACGGAACAAATGTTGATGACTTTTACAGCGAAGTGCTAAATTATACAACCGCCATTGAGTATAAGTCTTTTGATTGTATATGGCTAATTCAAAGATACGGAGTCCAAATGAAAATGATATGGTTAATGACTTGTCCAAATCCCGCGGATACCACCAATAATACAACAATACGAATTTCTGGAAATACGACTAATGAGGTTTTATTGATATATGTGACAGATGCTCCAAATAACATTGGAAGTATATTATAAAACGGCATCTGCGGATTATGTATCTTTTAAACCATCATATTTTAATATTGATGTGATGAGAGACATAGCACTAACCGCCGCTTACACATGAAACCTGTCATACATATCTTTTAGTGTCGTGATTTTGCCCTCGTGTTGAGATAAGACATCGCGGAAAAACGTCTTATAATCTAACTTACTATATTTAAGAATAGGGCGTTGGTCTGGTGGTATGTGTGCGTATCTGCTCTCGTGCCATTTCTTCATATCCTCCTGCATTATGGTGCGGTCTTCCACTTTCATATACAAGAAATTAAACGGGTCTTTTGATACTTTCAAATGTGCCGTTATTATTTCATAGCAACTATATCCGCTCTCGGGCGGATTCCGCTTTGCTTTAATCGGTGTTTTCTTTTCCCTAACTGGCGCAGGTTCCTCTTTTGCTTCTAAAACAGGTAATTCTTTACCTGTTTTAACTGGCATGTCTTTTTTCGCCAATTCTTCTCCTACGTTGGCCTTGATTTCAGTAATACCAGCACTCAAATCACTTTCTTTAAAAGGCGTAAATTCTTCTGGTTCGTCATCAAAAACAACCTTCTTCAATGTATCAACGGAGGGTAATACAACTTCAACATTATCACTCTGCGGGGGTTGTTCGGGGGCGGACACGTTTTTGTACTTTTCGTAATATGTTACTATTTCTTGCTTCGTGCTTTTGATGGTAGGGGGAGTGTCCATTCCATCAAAACTCCATGTCGCTATTTCGTCCAGCAATTGTTGCTTCGTTTTTCGTGAAGCCATCTATATGAGTGTAGCAAAAAAAAATCAGTTTTTATATTATATATAATTTGTATTATACCCAGAAGACATCATCATCCGCTTCATTAACTCCCGATCCAAAATTGAAGTCGTATTCGTCGTCTTTTATATACTCGCGTATCTTGTCTCGGATTGTGCTGACATTTATTGTAAATCTGTATTTTTTGTTGTTTTTTCCTCCGCTTTGTTTGGGCTTATCTATGCCTACATGCTTCAGTTGGGTGAAGAAGGCCCTTCATGATAAGATATTCCCTGTTCTGAGCACCACTCTCTGTATCTTTCGCATAGGTGTACCGATTCCACTTTCATATCTTTGCTTTCAACTTTGTCAAATTTTGCTTCAATGGTGTCAATCATAAACTTAATAGCCTTTGGAAGGTTAGCCATTTTCTGCTCCGTCTTATATTTTGTTTTAAATGCGGTCATAACACTTATTTCTTCGTATTGTCTAGTGGCGAAGTATTCAAAGGCACATCTGATAAAGTCATCGTCGTTTATTTCATCTAGAATTTTGGCGAAATATACTTTATCGTCCGCGTGCTTCCCGCTTATTTTGTGGAGTGAATACCGCCTGTCGCTTCCTTCTATGTATAACGTGTTTTCCTTATTCGTGTAAAACCAGTATCTGGCGAAATGTTTTACTTTGTATTGCTTGCTTCCCTTGGGCTCTATTATTTCGTCTTTTTGGTCGATTTGACTTTTTAAGCGGTCGCTCATCGTAAAAGCCCCGCCTTTCTCGGGCAGTTCTTCAAACACTTTCAATATCTTGTTCGCATATGCGACATTGAATTTTTCCATGTATCTGCTAAAGTCTTTGATAACCACATGATTTTGCGTTCCCAACAACCTCTCCATAAATTTGCTCATTATGCCTTTCCCAGTTCCCTGGACGGAGTAAAACAAATGACCAATACCTCTATTTACATTTGGTTTCTGTATCATGTCCGCGACACTATCCAGAAAGTTGTCTAACTCGCCCTGGCCTTCAGTGAAGAATTCAGTTTTCAGATGTTTATATAAGGCACTCTCTTCAAAATTGTATTTTGTTTTTACACTTTCAAATGGAATATTATCCATAGGAAACACCATAAACAAATTTAGTTTGTTAGAATATACTGGGGGTATCCCCACTCGCTTCAAATACGGGTAAAACATGAAGTCGTCATATCGTTTAATTTTCCGCTTTTGCATCATGTCTTTTGCATATCCAGTTGAAAACTGATTGCCATGTCCAAAATGTTGATACAGCCATTGTTTTGCCCGCGGGTCGCAGAAAATCGCAAGAAAACCAAGAAGCAAAGTGCTTTCATATTCATCGCGAGAAAAGTGCTTTCATATTCATCTGCCAGTCTGTCAAGTTCGCTTCTCCTTACTCCATTAAAAATAATCATCCAATGGCAATTAATTCTTATTCTTCGCGGGAGTTGTGTATAACTCTGCGTTGCTACCCAGACTGACACTTTAGCATGTGTTGAAGCGAAAAACAACTCAGTAAGCACTTCTGCTTTGAGAAAAGTTTTACTCTGTGCGATATCATCCAATAACAATAATATTTTTGGTGCCTTCTTAAACCCTTTAGTTTTAATCAGTTCCTTTTGTTTAGTTAATATTTCTCTCATTAACTCAGGCCTATCTTCCTTGATTATGTCTTCTTTTTTTAACTTGAGAGTGTCTTCCAAAATCAGGCACGGACTTAAGCAAAAGACTACTATTCTATCATAAAAACCTTTCAACATGTTTTTTTTGGCGAGTAGATTACAAATCATAACTGATTTACCACCGCCAGTGCTTGCACATATAACCATAGTTCCCATTGCTGGCAATATTCCTTCTTTTTGAATAGGGAGCAATTCAATGCCATCTCTTTGTGTTTTAATTGGTTGTATTTCTAAGTCATTCTTAAATTTTGGCGGTTTTTTGTTATCTAACTCTGTTATTACTGGCCTGTCAATGGTAAATTCCTCGTGTGCTTTTTCTATATTGGTTTTCTCCAGATTCTGCCTCAAAAGTGTTTTTCGTGGCAACTTGTTTGCTGTTAATCCTTTACGTATAGATTTAGGCATGTTTCACTATATTATGGGTTTTGAAAATAGTTTGGATTATATCTATAATTATCATATTCAGCACCAAAGGGTTGGGGTGGTGAAGCATAATTATAGAAATAAGGAGAGTAAGGACTACCAAAAGCATAATTACTTGGAGGATTGACGAGCGGTTTAAAATCCTTTCTTTCTAGGCGAGTTTCAACTTGTCGCGGGATTTCAGCAGAGAAGTTTCTAGTTAGTTTTCGTTTTATTTTTGGAAACTCTCTTTTGTCTCTCATTCTGGTCTGGATGACTGCTCTATTGTATCTATTCAACATAAAGTGACTATTTGTGTTGCCATAACGTGTGTTGTCTAGTGATTCAAAATCATTCTTGGTATCTAGCATGCGATCGCGTCTTAGTTCGTTGCCTTTAATAAGTGGGTTTGTTTGTGAAGTGCCGATACCTCCATTTTGGTCGCTTGGCATTAGAAAACGAATAAGTGCTAACATATCTTCTCTTTCATCGGCAGAGAACAAAACAAGGATAAAATAGCACAAAGAGATAAAAAATATAAAGAAACAAACAAAGAGAAAATATCACAAAAAAGAAAAGAATGGCTTGAAAAAAATGAAGACTGTGTGTCACGATATCTTAAAGAATACGTGGCAAAAAACAAAGAACAACTATCACAAAAATGGAAAGAATATAGAGACAGAAATAAAGATGAGATAAACCGAAAAAAAAGAATATATGAATCAAAAATAGTTCAATGTGAATGTGGTAATTCTTTCAGAATTGATAATTTGTCAAAGCATCTTAAAACACAAATACACTACGACAATATGATCGGATTATCCGCTTTTGGTTTTTAATTTATTTTTGGAGACGGGCAGATTATCCCAATAAGAAGCGTGAGTACGCCTATAAATGTGTTAGCATTAGCACAACTGATTGTCGGGTCGCTCAATCTAACAACACACAAAATGATTACGCTACATATAACTGTCATCTGAACAGCATATTTAATTAATCTTGCATCTGTCCTTTCTTTGAAACAACAACATCGCCACTCATCGTTAATTTCATAGTCTAATTTTTTTTGTTCATTTTTTAACTCTGTCGAAATACAGCGAGACTTTAATTCTGGTGTTAGTTCGCCATCTGTCATATCAATAATATGTGGCGATATATGAAGTCGCGTATTATTGTTTGACATTATCAAGAACGGCCACTCTGATTTCTGCCAATTGCTTAGATAGATCTTCTATAATAAGCATGAGATTATTATTTTGTTTTTCTAAATTAACTACCTTTTCCGATAACTCCTGTGTGGCCTTAATTAACGGGGCGATAAACTCTGAATAACCTATACCATAACCGACATCACCACTATCAATACATTTAACATCTTCTGGATTAACACTCACACCTTTCAATTCGTATTCTTTTCTTTGCTTTGGACACGGAACCATAATTGTTTCTTTTATAAAACCGCCAAAATCTAGCATATCCATTTCTGTTAATACGATTTCTAATTCCTGTGCTATCAAACCCGTTCTTTGTTTCTTGTTGTCATCAATCATACGATAGCAGACTGGATTTAACTTATTAATAAAATCTAAGCCTGAGCATTCCTTTATATCTTCTTTTTTTCTCCTGTCTGAATATTGAATTGGATTAGACAATACCCATAATTGTCTATCGCTTGCTTTCAAAGACATTAAAGCAGTATTTGAACTATTCTCCCATATGAACCCACTCGTTGAAGAATTATTCACTCTAAATCTAATAGCATAAGAAGTTAATCCCCCGCCTACTCCTCCTGCTGGTGCTGTTCCTCCACTTAATGACCTATTCCCCCAGACTGAGACATATAAATCCCCCAGTTTGAATCAGTAGCATCCCATACAAATATTCCTCTCGCATTCGTCCCGTCTGTTTGTCCTTGAATTGCTATTTTTGCCCCATTAGTTGATGCTAATGCCGATGATAGTGTGCCTGTGTATGTAATTCCCGCATTTGCTGTTAGTGCCTTTGAAGCAGTAATTCCAGCATTACCAATTCTAAATAATTCATTTGTGGCACCATAGTAAAATATGTGATTATCAGTTGTAGCATTAACATTGTACATCATTGTGTCTAGTTTAATACCAAATCCATTAAAAGCAGTCGTGGAGCCTGTTCCACCATCCCACAAAACTAATTTGTTGTTTGTGTTTGTATATCCTGACCTATCTATGAAAACACTTTTTCCAGCACCTACTACTATATTGTCGCTTGTTGTTAATCTTGTTGTTGATATCCCAGCATTTGCCGTTATTAATCCACTCGCAGTTGCCGTTGTTGTTGATATCCCCGCATTCGCCGTAATCGTCCCACTCGCTGTTATTGCCTTCGTTGTTAATAAGCCCGATGTGTCAAGTTGCAGAGCGAGAGACCAAGGAACAGCAACCCCAACACTTTTCCCGCTATCATACAAAAATCTAAGTTTATTGTTCCATTTACTAATTAGAAAATTAGAACTCGCATAACTTGATTTCCATCCACCAGCATCTAAATACGCATCAAAAGTCATATTTATGTTATTATGACTTAAATTAGTTAGTTGAAAAGTGGGATATATATCTTCTGTTGTAATAGCCTGCAAATGTGCTCCAGTTGTATTATTATTATAAGTCCCATAGAATTCTAAACCCGCTGTTGTTCCTATTCCTTTCGTTGTATTGCCTATGATTATTGGTTTGCCTGATGCTGTTGTTATTTTGTCGCTCGTTGTTAATGTTGTTGTAGTCATGCCAGCAGTTGAAGTGATTGTCGTTCCCATTATTGTTCCACCATTTGTTATGTTGTTGAGTTCATATCTAAGGCACCATAAAATCGCATACCGCCAGCATTGTTAAAACGGACAATGTCAGACGAAGCACTTTTATTGTCCAAAAGTTTTGAAATATAAAGTCCCGCCCCTTTTACATCAAATGCTACATTCGTAAATACATAACCTCTTTGGTCTGCGGTTCCGCTTGTAGCGGTATTTAGAGTAAATAAGAAATATTGATAATCACCTGATGTCTGTGAAAAGAATATATCTCCTCCATTTTGGTTTAATATCCTCGCCCCATTATATGTTATATTTCCACCATTTGTGATAGTTTGATTATTAAAATCGGCGTTGTTCGTTAAAGTTAGATATTTTATCGTAGTGCTTGCCCCATTAAATGTTTTACTTCCTGTTATGGTTTGGTCTGTTGTTAGTTTCACACAATTGTCATCCAGATATTGCCTATTTACCGCTTCATTCGCATTTTGTGGCGCTCCTAGATTAACAATCCGACTACTAGTACAATCTAAGCCAGTAGCATTAAACCACGAAACAATCGTCCCGTCAATAATAAAACTTAATTTTTTTCGCAGAAATTTCAAAGTTGTAATATGTTGCAGTTTTCATATCCAAACCAGCAATAGAACCGATATTACTTGTAGAATTGAAAACGATGAATGTGCCCTTTGTTGTTGAATTGATTGAATTTCCAGTAATTTCAACACCACTGCTATATGTCTTAATTCCTGCTATGGTTTGGTTTCCTGTTAGTTTCACATTTTGCCCGTCTAATGTATCCACATAACCTTTGTTTGCTCCGTCCGTTGTTGCTGATGGTGTGGCTAAGTTTGTTATTTTGTTGTTATTCAAATTGAGTGTAGTGCCAGTTGCGGTTATAATTAAAGTATTACCTGAATATAACTCTACATACGAACCTGTTATTTGTATCGGATACCAAGTCGCTGTCGCCGTTTTTTGTGCTGCAATCATTCCTATTTTTGTATCAAAGGCTATGCCAATGCCGTCAAAAGTAGTAGGATTGGACGAACCACTTACTTCTAAAGTTGATAAATACCTTTTATTCCCTGCTATGGTTTGGTATCCTGTTAGTTTAACACCGAAGTGTCAAGAGTAGAAACATCAACACCATCAACATTGCCTACATTCGTAATCGCAAAACCGCCCATATTTAAACTGCCAGTCATAGCCGTTGTGCCGTCCTTTGCTAATTTCGCATCGGTATATGCCTTCGTTGAAGCATCGCCGTCATAGAATGGTGCTGGAAGTCCGCTGATTGCTGTTGTGCTGTTAAAATTTAAAACATTGCCCGTCAATGTTATCCCACTCCCCGTGGTAGAAGCGAGGGTTATGGACGAAACGACAATAGATAGTGGATATCCCGTTGCTCCACCTACCTCCGACGAATAAATAGAACCCGTATTATTGTTGTAATTGAAGAATAACTTCCCTGTATTTAATGGATTTGAATCTTTTATACCCAAATAAGTAGTAAATATTTTATTCCCTGTTATGGTTTGGTCTCATGTTAATTTAACCACAGAAGTGTCAAGGGTGCAAACATCAATACCATCAACATTACAGACATTTGTTATGTTAAAACCTCCCATATTTAAATCTCCAAACATCATAGCGAGACCATCTAATCTTAGATAAGGCGATGTCGTATTTCTCCATTGCCCTGTGCTATAAATAAGCAATTGATTGCTGTTGGGTGTGCCCGTTATTGCTACGTCCGTTAATTTATCTAATTCAAAGTCGCTTATATAACTTGAGGTTAATGTAGCAAATGAAGTATTGCCCAACCCATCTGTTTTTAATACTTGATTAGCCGTGCCGTCCGCTATTGGTAAATCGTATTCGTTATTAATTGACACATAACCAGTATCAGATATCAACAAAGAAGCGTTATTATTTCGCGATGATATTGTTATGTCATCAGTCCTTGCTTGTATTGAGTTTGCTTCAATATGATCGCCATATAATACTCCATCAATTTCTAAATTCTCATCCACTATGACAGAGCCATAAAAATGATATGTCCATGGATTGCCCAAACGGTTCATAATTTAATAGAATTATTTTATATCGTAGAATATATAGTTTAAAAAATATGAATATATTTGGACGATCACAGGAACAGCAGTCTATTGATACTAAAACTATTGCCGTTACTGCTACCCCGACATTAACAAGAAACATTCAAAATGCGTATGTTGGTCTTGACCTTAGGTCGTGGATGGAAAGTTCTACATTCACTACTCTTTGCACTGGCGGTTATGGTAGCAAAACAATATCTAATTTAGGATATGGTTATTTCATTAAAGTTGCTTTTCGCGGGTCTTTGAATTTGCCCGCCCCGACTGGAATAGGAACTTTTCAGTTTTGGTTTCATAAAACGGACGGAACAAATGTTGATGACTTTTACAGCGAAGTGCTAAATTATACAACCGCCATTGAGTATAAGTCTTTTGATTGTATATGGCTAATTCAAAGATACGGAGTCCAAATGAAAATGATATGGTTAATGACTTGTCCAAATCCCGCGGATACCACCAATAATACAACAATACGAATTTCTGGAAATACGACTAATGAGGTTTTATTGATATATGTGACAGATGCTCCAAATAACATTGGAAGTATATTATAAAACGGCATCTACGGATTATGTATCTTTTAAACCATCATATTTTAATATTGATGTGATGAGAGACATAGCACTAACCGCCGCTTACACATGAAACCTGTCATACATATCTTTTAGTGTCGTGATTTTGCCCTCGTGTTGAGATAAGACATCGCGGAAAAACGTCTTATAATCTAACTTACTATATTTAAGAATAGGGCGTTGGTCTGGTGGTATGTGTGCGTATCTGCTCTCGTGCCATTTCTTCATATCCTCCTGCATTATGGTGCGGTCTTCCACTTTCATATACAAGAAATTAAACGGGTCTTTTGATACTTTCAAATGTGCCGTTATTATTTCATAGCAACTATATCCGCTCTCGGGCGGATTCCGCTTTGCTTTAATCGGTGTTTTCTTTTCCCTAACTGGCGCAGGTTCCTCTTTTGCTTCTAAAACAGGTAATTCTTTACCTGTTTTAACTGGCATGTCTTTTTTCGCCAATTCTTCTCCTACGTTGGCCTTGATTTCAGTAATACCAGCACTCAAATCACTTTCTTTAAAAGGCGTAAATTCTTCTGGTTCGTCATCAAAAACAACCTTCTTCAATGTATCAACGGAGGGTAATACAACTTCAACATTATCACTCTGCGGGGGTTGTTCGGGGGCGGACACGTTTTTGTACTTTTCGTAATATGTTACTATTTCTTGCTTCGTGCTTTTGATGGTAGGGGGAGTGTCCATTCCATCAAAACTCCATGTCGCTATTTCGTCCAGCAATTGTTGCTTCGTTTTTCGTGAAGCCATCTATATGAGTGTAGCAAAAAAAAATCAGTTTTTATATTATATATAATTTGTATTATACCCAGAAGACATCATCATCCGCTTCATTAACTCCCGATCCAAAATTGAAGTCGTATTCGTCGTCTTTTATATACTCGCGTATCTTGTCTCGGATTGTGCTGACATTTATTGTAAATCTGTTATATACTCGCGTATCTTGTCTCGGATTGTGCTGACATTTATTGTAAATCTGTATTTTTTGTTGTTTTTTCCTCCGCTTTGTTTGGGCTTATCTATGCCTACATGCTTCAGTTGGGTGAAGAAGGCCCTTCATGATAAGATATTCCCTGTTCTGAGCACCACTCTCTGTATCTTTCGCATAGGTGTA
>WBZZ01004704.1:0-7500 GCA_019918135.1 Paulinella micropora | reverse complement strand
AATAATAATAATAATAGTGTATCTCCTGCCATAATAGATAATAGTAATGATAATAATAGTGTATCTCCTGCCAATTGCTGAGAAGGCCATGTGCATCCACTCCTTTCCTTGCGGTTCCAACACTTCCAGACGGACCGGTATGTTCAATGAAAATACTGGTGGCACCGACGGGAATCGAACTGACGACAGGGCCCAGATGGTAGAACTTGACCACTGGGCTATCACGGTGTCCACAATAATAATAATAATAATAATAATAATAATAATAATAATAATAATAATAATAATAATAATAATAATAATAATAATAATAATAATAATAATAATAATAGTGCTTCTCTGTCAATGGCTGATGCATTTCTGCACATGCGCCTCCATCGTCTCACCCGTGAGGGGAGTACGAAGAATTGACGATAAGCTCTAATGACACCCCCGCAAGGGCAGTTCCAACACTTCCAGAAATAATAATAATAATAATAATAATAATAATAATAATAATAATAATAATAATAATAATAATAATAATAATAATAATAATAATAATAATAATAATAATAATAATAATAGTGTTTCTCTGTCAATGGCTGATGCATTTCTGCACATGTGCCTCCATCGTCTCACCCGTGAGGGGAGTACGAAGAATTGACGATAAGCTCTAATGACACCCCCGCAAGGGCAGTTCCAACACTTCCAGACGGGCCGGTATGTTCAATGAAAATACTGGTCCAGAAATAGACCGGTATGTTCAATGAAAATACTGGTGGCACCGACGGGAATCGAACTGGCGACAGGGCCCAGATGGTAGAACTTGACCACTGGGCTATCACGGTGTCCAATAATAATAATAATAATAATAATAATAATAATAATAATAATAATAATAATAATAATAATAATAATAATAATAATAATAATAATAATAATAATAATAATAATAATAATAATAATAATAATAATAATAATAATAATAATAATAATAATAATACTAATAATAGTGCTTCTCTGTCAATGGCTGATGCATTTCTGCACATGCGCCTCCATCGTCTCACCCGTGAGGGGAGTACGAAGAATTGACGATAAGCTCTAATGACACCCCCGCAAGGGCAGTTCCAACACTTCCAGACGGGCCGGTATGTTCAATGAAAATACTGGTCCAGAAATAGACCGGTATGTTCAATGAAAATACTGGTGGCACCGACGGGAATCGAACTGGCGACAGGGCCCAGATGGTAGAACTTGACCACTGGGCTATCACGGTGTCCATAATACTAATAATAATAATAATAATAATAATAATAATAATAATAATAATAATAATAATAATAGGCTTCCTCAGACTATAGCATCAGATCCAGATCCTGGAATAATAATAATAATAATAATAATAATAATAATAATAATAATAATAATAATAATAATAATAATAATAATAATAATAATAATAATAATAATAATAATAATAATAATAATAATAGTGCCTCTCTGTCAATGGCTGATGCATTTCTGCACATGCGCCTCCATCGTCTCACCCGTGAGGGGAGTACGAAGAATTGACGATAAGCTCTAATGACACCCCCGCAAGGGCAGTTCCAACACTTCCAGACGGGCCGGTATGTTCAATGAAAATACTGGTCCAGAAATAGACCGGTATGTTCAATGAAAATACTGGTGGCACCGACGGGAATCGAACTGGCGACAGGGCCCAGATGGTAGAACTTGACCACTGGGCTATCACGGTGTCCAATAATAATAATAATAATAATAATAATAATAATAATAATAATAATAATAATAATAATAATAATAATAATAATAGTGCTTCTCTGTCAATGGCTGATGCATTTCTGCACATGCGCCTCCATCGTCTCACCCGTGAGGGGAGTACGAAGAATTGACGATAAGCTCTAATGACACCCCCGCAAGGGCAGTTCCAACACTTCCAGACGGGCCGGTATGTTCAATGAAAATACTGGTCCAGACGGATCGGTATGTTCAATGAAAATACTGGTGGCACCGACTGGAATCGAATAATAATAATAATAATAATAATAATAATAATAATAATAATAATAATAATAATAATAATAATAATAATAATAATAATAATAATAATAATAATAATAATAATAATAATAATAATAATAAGTAATAATAATAATAATAATAATAATAATAATAATAATAATAATAATAATAATAATAATAGTGCTTCTCTGTCAATGGCTGATGCATTTCTGCACATGCGCCTCCATCGTCTCACCCGTGAGGGGAGTACGAAGAATTGACGATAGGCTGTAATGACACCCCCGCAAGGGCAGTTCCAACACTTCCAGACGGGCCGGTATGTTCAATGAAAATACTGGTCCAGAAATAGACCGGTATGTTCAATGAAAATACTGGTGGCACCGACGGGAATCGAACTGGCGACAGGGCCCAGATGGTAGAACTTGACCACTGGGCTATCACGGTGTCCAAAATAATAATAATAATAATAATAATAATAATAATAATAATAATAATAATAATAATAATAATAGACTTATCAGTCAATGGGCCTTTGATCCTGTCGGACATGTGCCTCCATTGGTAGCACGGGACCGTTCGGTGACGCGGCTCCGCTCCAAAGACTCGACTGGCAGTGCAATGTGCAAATGAGCGTGCTGTGCATGTGCAAGTGGGTGCAAGGAGTGAGAGGAGTTATCTGCCGAGAAGAAGTCCGCGACGCTGCGCTGACCTCCACCTACAACAGATCTAGCCAGACATTCTACCTGACTAGGCCTTCCCCTCCTTCTACCCACCTCCTGAACGACCG
The DNA here is from genome assembly GCA_019918135.1 of Paulinella micropora. NCBI lineage: Eukaryota > Cercozoa > Imbricatea > Euglyphida > Paulinellidae > Paulinella > Paulinella micropora. The sequence goes on along the minus strand of WBZZ01004704.1, from coordinate 4,688 downwards.
TGAGGTCGATCACCTCCTCCTCCTCCTCCGCCCCCTCTGCCTCCCTGGTCTGCGCCTCCAACTCCTCCCACTCCTTCCAGATGGTGGCAACAAACCTTCCTAACTCCTCCTCCACCTCTTCTGGGACAGGGATAAACAAAACGCCGAGCATCGCCGCCATCTTTTCATCCTCCCCCTTCAGCCATTCCTCTTTGAAGAGCCTCATCTCCTCCTCTGCCTCCCGCAGTTCCCTGTGATAAAGCCCTCCTCGATTCAGCATGAGGGGCTGCCGGGCTTGCGCCTCATCGATAAACTTAAACAGTGCCTCACGAGAGCTCGCAAACGTTGGGCAATGCAGCAGGAAGTGACGTAACGACTCGTTAACCTCAGTGCCACACAAGGCGAAACAGCTTGAGCAGTCCGGCGAGCATGAGCCAAATTTGGATCGGTAGAGGCCAAGGCGATTGTTGCAGCTCAACAATCGCCTTCTGATAAGGTTGTGACTTCCCCCCTCCAGCGCCCGCCAACGTGGGAAAGCAGAGCGGGAAGACATCTGGCTAAGCAGCACCCTAAGCCCATCAGAGGGCTTAGCCTGCCGCTCCCAGCCAGCTACTTCCTGCCGGACAGACCATTGCTTTACCACCTCGTTCCAGTTCGCCAGAGCGGCCCGCCAGTCCTTATCATCTACCGTGCCATCTTCGTTCACGACCCGCTTGAGCGCATCCAAGCCCTCCCGCAGCCTGTGATCTGCTAAGATCAGATTTTCCGTATCTTCCTTCCATTTGCACCGACCCGTGTTGTAAAGCCTGCGTGTTAGCGCTGTGTTGCCCAGTAACTCGATGCGCCCTAGGAACCGAAGCCGGGCCGCCTTGGCAAGGATGCTAAAACTCGGCGTGCGGCCTAAACCCCTGGTGATGCAGCCGCTTGTGCGCGTACCAACACCCAAGATGACCCGCAGGGGCGCTACCAACGCGCCCTCCAGCTTACTCAGCTTGTTGGCGCCCGGCAGATCCCAAAAAGCCGATGCGTAAAGCAACTTTGCGCCAACCATTTGCTGCCAATTCATCAGCCGAAGACGCGCTGGAACTTCATGGGCAATCCAGAGGGGGTAGCAGGCAGCCGTTCCCGCTACAGTGATTTCCGCCGCCCGCTTCGCTTGCGGTTTATCGGAGAGGGTGTCCGTGAGCAGAACTCCCAGGTATTTGTAGTGGTCGGTGACGTTGAGAACCTTGCCCCGGAACCTCACGCATGGGGGCGACTTTTTTGACTTGGCGTGCCCGTATATCGGCATGACTTCCGTCTTGCCCGGTTTCAGGTTGATTTCAAGCCGATAGTCCTCCACGAATGTCGCCACGACATTTACAATCTGTTGAAGCTCCGTGACGCTATGCGCAATTACCGCAACGTCGTCGGCGTAAAGCAGGGTCCGTATGTCTTCGATGCGGTTGAGGTCCTCGATCTCCAACTCTTTCGCGATTCGGACCGTTAGCTCATCCATGAAGACGTTGAACAGCGACGGTGACAACGGCGACCCTTGCTGAACTCCCATCTCTTCCAGCACTTCACCAGTGAGTTCGCCATCGACTAGCACTCGCGATGACGTTCTTCGGTAAAAACGCCGCAGAATGCGATAGAACTTGCCCTGTACCCCCATCTGGGTTAGCCTCTGAAACAACCCGGCCCGCCAAACCGTAGGGAATGCCTTTCTCAGATCCACGAACAAAACGAAAGAACGGAGGCCAGCTTGTTGTCTAAGGCGCAGACGCTCCTTAAGGACAAAAATCTGGTCCCCCGTACTACGTTTTGGCCGGAACCCACCCTGCTCTGGGCGAAGCCTGCCCGGCTGATCGATGAAAGCCGTAAGCCTCGCCGCCATAAGGGACAGATACATCTTACCCAGACAGCTCAGAATCGCGATGTCTCTCCAATTTTCCGGATCGGTTGGGTCGCCTCCTTTGGGGATGTTGACGATAATCGCTTTGCCCCAGTCGCTGGGGGTGTATTCGCACGATTTCAACCAGTTGAAGAAGCGCACCAGAAAGCTCACAATCCGCGTGCCTCCGTACTTGAGCATCTCGTTCTTGATCTTATCCGGTGAGCACGCTTTGTGATTCTGGAGATTTTCCTGGCAGAGCTCCACTTCCTTCTCGGTGTAATCATAGTCCAGCGGGCCCGTCTCAGTCCGGATCTCCTCGGCTTGCGCCATGGCCTCGAATTGGTCGCGCAGGTTGTCGTTATACTGGAAGGTTTCGCGGGCCTTCCGCTCGGGCTCAATCCGCGCTGCTTCCTCATCAGAACCGACTTCCTCTACACATGCATCCTCCAAAAACTGGTTTTCTTTGGGGACCACCATACGTCGGCGGTATTCTTCCCATTCTTGTAGTTTTTCCCGGAGTGTGCATGCCAGAGTGCCATCGGGCTTCCGAACAGGAGCAGAAGCGTTCGACCGCCGAACCCCGCCCAAACGCTTTGACAGCTTCCAGTACGTGGCCATGGTAGCGCTCCTGAAGTTGGCAGCGGTGTCATTCTGGACCCGCTTCCACGCTTGCTCCTTCTTCTCCTTGCATAACCTTCTGACCGCCTTCCTCGCTTCTTTATATCTTTGCCAGGCCTCTCGGTTGGCCTCATTCCTTCGCCAGAGGCCGTATGCCTCTCTCCGTCGCGCAATCGCTTCCCTAAGACTCTCATCAAACCATGCATTAGTAAACCCTGGCCTAATCACCCGAACTCCCAAGACCTTCACGGCTGCGCCCGTGAAAGCTCGGACCACTAAGCTAGCGACCCTATCTACCTCCTGCTGAAGCTCATCCGGGTCCTCCACTGCTGATAGATCTGGGAGGCCATCTGGCAACAGCCCCGATATACCAGCTGCAAAGGTCTCGTCGTACTTCAACCTAAGCTTAGACAGCTCACTCTCCTTACCCTCAACTACCCTGCCTATCAAGCGCTCTGCCTTGAATGCTTTGTACCTCTTTACCTGCTTTTTGGGGGGTGGCTGTCCCCCCCAGACCAGTTCCGCCCATACAGCTTTGTGGTCGGTATCAAGGTCTACCTCGTCGACGCCGAAGCTTGCCTCCTCCGCCAGCTCGGAAGAGACGCAGATGTAATCCAGTAGATGCCTTCGTCCACCTACATTTTCCTGCCTAGACCACCAATATTTGTCCCCCCGTGGTTGCGAAAACCCACTGAGATTGCGCAACCCCGTGGCAACAAGCATCGCAGCCAGCAACTCACCATTCTCACTCCTAACCCCTCTACCCCTCCCATCTATCTCGCCAAAGAGGCCCACCACTCCCTCCTCCCGCGCTATTCTGGCGGGCCCCAGCTTAGCATTAGCATCACCAACCGTAACCACATGACCTTTGGTGGCGAACTAGGAGACGGCCGCCTGCCACGTCTCATAGGCTGCAATAGATTCCTCTCGTTGATTTTCTTGGGGGAAGTAGCCGTTGCCGACGAACACATCCGACGCCGTCGCGCTCCCAGACGACAGCCTCACCCACAATTGCTGTGGGTGTGGAACAGGCGCCTGTACAATGGTAGCGCACGGTGCCAGATAGTTGGCCACCAACGTCAAGACTCCCCCCAAGAGACGCGAGCCCGCACCAGTTGCAGCCGCTTTGCCGAGGACTGCGAAGCCGTCGACTTGGAGCTTCTCCACCTTCTGCGACGATAGGTTGTGCTCCTGGACTCCGACGATCACCCAGCCTCGCTCCTTGTAGTGCTCCGGCCATTCCCCAAAGCCTGGGCTATCCGCACCCACTTTGCCTTGCCAATTATGTGAGGCCACCCTCAGTGGGAAGCCTTTCACAAATTGGGAAGAACGAAGCTGATGCCGATGCCTGCGCTTCGGTTGAGCCCGCCTGGAGCCCTCCGCCACCCTCCACGGCCCATCCTGCACCCTCCGCCCCAGCTCCTCCAGCTCCCGCATCCCGCCCCACTCCGCCAAGGGAGATTCACCGCTTGAGGCTTCGCCCTGGGGCTCGTCGACTTCCACGTCGAGCACCCAGTAGCCAAATCCCTGCTTGCGAAGCTCCCTCTGCATCTCTACATACTGGGCACCCCCCCGTGCAGCCCGCTGCTTCTCTCTTTCCCGGAAAGTCCTACCCGTCGCAACGTGAACCTTTCCCGTGAAGAACTTACGCTCCCGCAGCAGCCGCACCATCTTCTCCGCCTCCTCACAAGACGCACATTTAATCCGCAAATGTCGCCCACTACCTCTGCCCGCGAATTCCACCTCGACTTCCCCGAGACCGAGAATTCGGAGCTCTCGCGCCATGACCACTGTCTGAGAGACATGCGATAGCCCCCATACTATGCAACATCTCTTATCCAGCTCATTTCGTACCTTCCTCCGCCACCTCCTCGGTGGCGGTACCGCTTGCCACACGCCATGACCAGACCTTTCCGGACGTGACTTCTCTTCCGAGGTTGGGGAGGGTGATCGAGATGCAGCAGGATTGCTGGCTCTACGTGATTCAGGTTGCCCGTCAGGTACGCGAGCACTCGACCACCCCACCCCGGCCGAGTAGCCATCGCCACCCGCAGGCGCACTCCCACGGGGAACGTCTAAACCTGAAGGATTACCGCCTTGACCCATAGGGCCAGCACTAGCGGCCGCGCTCTTCGCATAAGAACCTGACATAAGTGGTATGGGACCCCGGTGCCGCATTGATCGAGTTGTAAACTCGATAAATGAGGACCCAGGT
>WBZZ01004703.1:0-24790 GCA_019918135.1 Paulinella micropora | reverse complement strand
AAACTTAGATGCATCCGTGTCGACTACGAACGGCTTCGTAAAGTCGGGCATCATAAGTACTAATCCGCCGTCCTTGGGATCTTTATAAATGATATCTTTGAGCGTATTAAACGCCTGCAAAGCCTCCTCATCCCACTTCTCAAAGTCTCCAAAATCAATCATCTTCTCCAGCTTAGCCCGAGTTGCACCCCAATCGGGTATGAACTGGCTGTAGTACTGTGCCATCGCAAGAAAAGAGTGTAACTCTGTGCGATTCTTTGGCAACTGTCTACTCATGATCTCCTCCCTCTTTTCGCGCGATATCGAGACCCTATTATGAGAAATCTCGTAACCCAAATACGTCACACTTGTCCTGGCAAGCTGACATTTCTTTAGGTTGCATTTCAGGCCAAAAGCTCCGATGCGCCTGAAGACATCTGACAAGTGATCGATATGCTCTTCCATTGTGTTAGAGTATACGATGATGTCATCGATGTAACAAAATGCATATTCTCCCGCCTTCTGTCCTCTCCTTCTCATAAAACCATCCTCCGACTGGTCGTCATATTGACCGCTCAACATCTTCTGCATCGCCTTCTGAAAGAGCCCCGGGGCCTGTTTGAGTCCCATTGGAAGCACCTTCCACTGGTATATTTCCATACCCACAACGAATGCAGTCAGCCATCTGGATTTCTCGTCCAGTGGTATCTGCCAGAAGCCGTTCTTAAGGTCAATGACCGAATAGAATTTAGCATTCCGCAGCACCCTTCTGCCTTCTTCTAAGGTCGGCAGAGGATTTCTCTCTTCCTCTAGCACCTTATTCACACGGGCATAATTGATCGTCAAGCGCCATTCTCCTCCTGGCTTAGGGACGATTTTCGGTTGAGAGACAATTGGAGATGTAGATCTCTCAATAAAGTCCTCATCGAGCAACTGTCTCACATTCTCCTCCGCTATTTTTGCCTCATGTATGCTCAAATTTGCCCTCCGTGGTGCCGGAGATGGCTCCGCACCCGGTATCTTGTAAATGACAGCAGTGAAGTCATCCGACTTTACACCACCTGCCCGAGGAGGGTCGAAAATTTCTCTGTACGCCTCCATCTTAGCTTTGAGAAACGCCTTCTCTCTCTCCGAACCCACTCCTTCTTCTAAAATTTTCCGCGCCGCCGCTTGGAAATCTTCCTCCGACATCTTCTTATGCTCCTTGAGGGGCGCTAAGTCCTCCTCCAAACTCAAATCTTCCTCGGACAAATCGTCTAGTCCCGTTCTTTCATACGTGACTGTGTCCGGCTCATCATCATGACCGAGTCCGACAAGCATATCAATAAGGTTCGCGTATTGTATCGGAGCCTTACGGGTGTAGAAACCATCAAAGCATGTGAAAGCTTGAGGTATCAATTTCAACTTGTCCTGGGCTCTGAGCTTTTGCTTGTATGCACTGCTCTGCTCCCGAGACCCGAGTCGACAAGCCACCACTAACTGTTGCTTGCGAGAAGGAACAGGTATAGGATGATCAATAAGCCGGTCCCTTATCTCCTGTGCCCAGATCGCCTTCTCATTGTATGGCAGAATGACAGTATACGGCTTGTTACTCTCAAATAGAGTCCGTAGACACTTTTTCACTTCAGTTAATGAGCGCGGCCAGGTAGGCACATCGCCCCAAAAGTTCGTGATAAAAGTTTTAATGTCATCCGCTGGAGTATCGGGGATACGCCCCTTCCTCCTTGGCACAAACGCCTCTCTCTTCTCATCTGACACCTTCGCATGGTAACAGTAGCCATTAGTAATATGGACATCTGCCCCGCCACCTTCTGCGAATCTGGCCAACGACGGGCACTGTTTCGCAACACATATTATCTCCTCATTACGCGCTACGACTAAGTCATCAATAGACTTTCTGTCCCATGCGGGAATCGTAACCGTATACGCCTGCATCTCCGTCTCCCAATTGTCGGTCCAGGTCAGTTCCTCCGGCACTGTGACATAGGGGTGTACATAGGCTTCAGTTGCCTCATGTACGAAGGCCAACTTTTTCCTCTCCGTTGCTAGACTCAGCTCAAAAGCCTCGTATGAGTCAGTAGCAGTCATCGGATTAATATCCTCCTCCTCTCCATTCTTCACTCCATAAATCACCCGCCGTGCGGCGCAATCGATCACAGCCCCCATCGTAGCCAATTGGTCATACGACAGCAGGATTGAACCGTGGTAATCGGGGACAACATAGAGGTCCGCACGATATACTCGACCGGATTTCAATTTGAAAATTAATGTGACGATGCCCGTAATTTCCGTACGGCTGCCTACCCCTTTTAGGGTCCCCTTTGTTTTTCTAATGTTTTTGTCCACCCATGTCCGGTGACTATTCAAAAACTTCTGGCCGACAATATTAATATTCGCCATCGTATCATTACCAACTTTTAATGTGGTTTGTAAAGTTTCACAAAAGAGGTCAGTGTAGCATAGCGCGTCTGGTCTATGTAAACTAGCCGCTAGCACATGAATTTTTCGTTCTAGGGTTTTGAGTCTAAGCTCAAGTTCCTTGTCCTCTTCTCGTTCTCCCCCTTTTCCGCCAACTTAACTTCTTGAGTCTCCGGGGCTTCCGGTATCTCGAGTGTCTTTTGGACAGAGTCTGGTACACCGAGTGTACTCGTGTCTATAGCAGAGACTATTGAGTCCTTTGGCGGGGGTACGGTCCGCTGCTTCTTCGTAGGAGGAGACCTAGCCTTTGGTTTCGGCTTCCTCTCCTCCATCGCCTTCTTCGCCTTCCTATTCGCATCATTTATCATATTAGCTCTCGAAGGATGAACTAGCAAGTGCTTACCTTGAGGCTTGTGAGGCTGTGTGCCTTCACCTTCACGTCTAGGAGGAACGGAACCGTTCGTATCCTGTTCAGCAACAGTAGGCATAACTGTGACTGTCGGATTAAAAAGAACAGTTTTTATCTCCTTCTCTCTCTTCTTTTCCTCTCTCTTCTCCTCCCGTCAGTCTACGACGACAACACGCTCACCTGAGCCGGTGTCTTCGTCTTGACGTCCCCCCTCCGTAGCGGTATAAGCTTGCTGGGGGTAGTTGGAGCTGGAACTGGTGCTATAATTCCAGTATCCGTGTCCTCTGGGAGGGCGCGCTGGGGTCCGTCCTCCCCTTCCACGAAAGCCTCGTCCTCGTGGTGCCGCCCTCTTGGTGTCCCTCGGGACCCTCGTGACGATCCTCTCGTCTCTCCTCCTCCTCTAGTCGGCGCCTTTGATCGGCCCGATGTCTCTCTCTTCTCCCTTCTCTTCATTCTGTCAAGGAAGTAAATGATGGCCTCCCGGAACTCCGCATCCGAGACCATATTCGCATTCCACCTCCCTCCTCCAACTCCTTCTTGTACATGGCGTACATGGTCTTTTTCATGCCTTCGAGCTCTCTAAGGAAAAGATTTCGCTGCCTATCATCAAGAGAGTCGTGGCTGAAGAGGCAATTGCCTACTCCTTTCTGTGCCTCATGCTTACACGCCATGTATGAAAAATAGCGGTAGCACGGCGTCGGCTCATCTCTCCCCCTCTTGAGACCTGCCGTTCGAGTTGCATGTGCTGCTTGAGCACCTCCAACCCCTGTGTCGCGGCACTGGAGAATGACTCGGTGGCCGTGTCCAATTCGGAACACGCGTCGAGCACCTCCTTGAACAGGTCGCCCGGCGGAGTAGCCGCTACAGTCCTCTCGTATATATTCGTTTCTAAAAAATCCGCCGTCTTCACCGCCGTGAAGGTCGGACAGGACTGTATGATCCTTGCGAGCTTGCTCGGGTGTCGTGTACACAAAGCACTCAGGAAGTACAAAATGATAGACTTCCGGCTATAAAAGAGCCCGTACTTGGCGCTGACCTCAGTGAGGATCGCTGCCAACCTCGTGCCAATGCCCAGCCCTTCGTTCACCTCTTGAAAAATCTCAAACCCAATCAAAGTACCAGTGCACAGGTGCTGATACCCATGAGTTTTAAAGTATTGCAAGAGGACGGCAACTGGCACCGTGCATTGCAGGTCTGAGGCTGCTCTCCTAGCCGCCACCTCTACCGCTCTCATCGCCTTGTACTCCCCAACATCAAACCCTTGTGTGATGATTGATGGGTCCAACAAGGTGTACAACGCCTCATACTCCTGTGTTTCGTCCGTTGGATGCTGCTTCATACAAGCATCAATTCTTCTGAGCTTGTCTCGAAGGTTCGCATCCGTGTCCTTCTGACTCGCTGTCTCTGCATACAGCGTCAGAGCAGTGGCATCGGACTTTGTATATTTTTGGAAGGCCTGTATGATAGCCTGTCTGTCCTTTTTGTCATTACTGTTGACAATGACAGTGGTAGGCGCTGAGCTAGTCGCAGGGGCCGAAGGGGCTGTGTGGGCTGACGGGGCGGAGCGGCCCGAGGGAGCCATATAAGATCCAGAGGAATATTTCGGTCCCTTTGTTCCCGCCGCCTTGGCTAATGCAATCTTTGCCTCCATCTCCTTCTTTTCTTTCTCAGCCGCTAGCTCTTTGATATACAGCTCTTGGGCATGATGAAAAAAAGACAGGATCTCAGCTGCCTTCCGAAGGAACAAGGCCTTCTCCGCCAACTCCTTCTCTCCCGCTTTATTGGTGGGGGTGGTGCGGCCGTCCCCTCCAAGATCGTATGATCCTTCGTGAAGACCCACCTCTTCCATGCGTCATCCTTCACCAAGGCCGCATGCAGCTTCTTCATCCTCGTCACCCCTCCAGCTTCGCCTTCTATTTCCCTCAGGGCCGGGTGAAGGTCCCTGCCAAACTGGGTGTGTTGGAGTTTACCCAGGTCCACTAACTTGGCCTCCATAAGTTTCAGAGACACATCCATGACATTGATCTGTCCTTTTGGATTCCTGAACTTAAACTCCTTTTCCACTCTCTTTATTGAATCAATGTCCTGACCAGGATCGAGCAACCTAGCCAGTGCTCTTGTGTTCCATGGCAGCACAGTCTTTCCAGTCTGGTACTCAAAGAGTATAGCACACTCAAACACTGTCCATGAGAGGTCGAGTAGCTCCAGTAAAGACATATTGTCCCCAAATGAGACATGTTGCACCTGTAACTGTGCACCGTCGTCTCTGAGGAATTCTGCCAGAGGCAGAGCTTGCCTTGGGAGAGGGTAACAGATGTCCTCCTTCTTCAAGGGTTGTCCCCATCGCATTTCTTGGGGAATGTATAGCCATTTATAGGCCTCATCCTTCCCTTTCTTCTCCTCAAACTCCTTCTTACTTAGTTTGCCATATTCGGCCACAAACCTCGCTTCCTCTCCTCCCTTCTCCTCCTCCTCGACTTCCTCTGCTCCTCCTGTGTCAAAGGAAGGCGCAGTAAAAAATTGATTCTCTGCTCCTCCTGTGTCAAAGGAAGGTGCCAGATCTCCTCCTTCTGCATGAGGGTCAACGAACTCCTCTTCGTTTCCTGGGGTTCGCTCACTCTCCCCCCCTCCTTCCTGCCAGTCTTCAGACCTAGTAGACATGGACGCTGAAGGAATACGGATGAGACAGAGTTGTTTCTACCCCGTAATTGCTCTGTTCGTCTATGAGGAACGAATAGAGAGAAAAAACGAAAAGACAGTATAGAGAAGAGAGCGTCTCACCTCTATGTCTTATGTGTTTTTTTTTTTTTTTTTTTTTTTTTTTTTTTTTTTTTTTTTTTTTTTGTGAGAAAGATAGTAATCTGTACGATTTCTTTTTTGTTCATGCACCTAGTTTTTTTCCATTATTTTCAATATCGTTTGGCCGGATTTGACCTAATGCCATTTTAACCTTGGTCTGTTGCCGTTTTCTTTTCGGCTTCACTGAGCTAATATAACGAGACATCATTCTCTTTTGGGGATTTGTGTCTGGTTGTATTACCGACTTTTTATTGAGCTATCTTCGGGGATTGTAACATTGGAGTCACCAGCACAAGGCTGATTTCTTTTCTGGCTTGTTTTTAGAACAGCAGAAAGAAAAATTGGACAGACCTATCTCTTCTGAGTAGGTGTTCCAAAAAACAAATACTCCAGCACATCCCCACACAGCTCTTTTTGCAAAACTAGACGTCTAGGCGTTTGTGAGTAGGTGTCTCAGTACCCTCTCCACAGCCTGTATCTGTGTCCTCACAAGGAGGCCAGACACCAGACCTCGTAGCTGTTCTTTTGTTCTCTCTTGAGACAGAGACAGAGTAGGTCAACAGACGTACAAACAAACACTCACAGATACAAACAAACTTGAAGGACACGAGCGTAGTACTCTACCTTTCAAGTCTGTGCACTTTGTTGCCTCTCAAACCACACACATCAGAGTATTTTTGCAAATCTCTGACTGTCTTTCGACAATAGGTCTGAACAAGTGTCAGACGACAAGTCGACTTCTCAAGGAGTGCTTCTCTAGCCTCTTTGACATTATCTGTACATAGGTCCTCGTACCTCATAACAGATACAACAACAAAAAGAGAAAAAGAAAAGAGGAGTGGAGAAGGAGATCAAATTTTCAGAGAAAGTCGTACAGATTACTTCTTTCTCACAAAAAAAAAAAAAAAAAAACACATAAGACATAGAGGTGAGACGCTCTCTCTCTATACTGTCTTTTCGTTTTTTCTCTCTATTCGTTCCTCATAGACGAACAGAGCAATTACGGGGTAGAAACAACTCTGTCTCATCCGTATTCCTTCAGCATCCATGTCTACTAGGTCTGAAGACTGGCAGGAAGGAGGGGGGAGAGTGAGCGAACCCCAGGAAACGAAGAGGAGTTCGTTGACCCTCATGCAGAAGGAGGAGATCTGGCACCTTCCTTTGACACAGGAGGAGCAGAGAATCAATTTTTTACTGCGCCTTCCTTTGACACAGGAGGAGCAGAGGAAGTCGAGGAGGAGCAGAAGGGAGGAGAGGAAGCGAGGTTTGTGGCCGAATATGGCAAACTAAGTAAGAAGGAGTTTGAGGAGAAGAAAGGGAAGGATGAGGCCTATAAATGGCTATACATTCCCCAAGAAATGCGATGGGGACAACCCTTGAAGAAGGAGGACATCTGTTACCCTCTCCCAAGGCAAGCTCTGCCTCTGGCAGAATTCCTCAGAGACGACGGTGCACAGTTACAGGTGCAACATGTCTCATTTGGGGACAATATGTCTTTACTGGAGCTACTCGACCTCTCATGGACAGTGTTTGAGTGTGCTATACTCTTTGAGTACCAGACTGGAAAGACTGTGCTGCCATGGAACACAAGAGCACTGGCTAGGTTGCTCGATCCTGGTCAGGACATTGATTCAATAAAGAGAGTGGAAAAGGAGTTTAAGTTCAGGAATCCAAAAGGACAGATCAATGTCATGGATGTGTCTCTGAAACTTATGGAGGCCAAGTTAGTGGACCTGGGTAAACTCCAACACACCCAGTTTGGCAGGGACCTTCACCCGGCCCTGAGGGAAATAGAAGGCGAAGCTGGAGGGGTGACGAGGATGAAGAAGCTGCATGCGGCCTTGGTGAAGGATGACGCATGGAAGAGGTGGGTCTTCACGAAGGATCATACGATCTTGGAGGGGACGGCCGCACCACCCCCCACCAATAAAGCGGGAGAGAAGGAGTTGGCGGAGAAGGCCTTGTTCCTTCGGAAGGCAGCTGAGATCCTGTCTTTTTTTCATCATGCCCAAGAGCTGTATATCAAAGAGCTAGCGGCTGAGAAAGAAAAGAAGGAGATGGAGGCAAAGATTGCATTAGCCAAGGCGGCGGGAACAAAGGGACCGAAATATTCCTCTGGATCTTATATGGCTCCCTCGGGCCGCTCCGCCCCGTCAGCCCACACAGCCCCTTCGGCCCCTGCGACTAGCTCAGCGCCTACCACTGTTATTGTCAACAGTAATGACAAAAAGGACAGACATGCTATCATACAGGCCTTCCAAAAATATACAAAGTCCGATGCCACTGCTCTGACGCTGTATGCAGAGACAGCGAGTCAGAAGGACACGGATGCGAACCTTCGAGACAAGCTCAGAAGAATTGATGCTTGTATGAAGCAGCATCCAACGGACGAAACACAGGAGTATGAGGCGTTGTACACCTTGTTGGACCCATCAATCATCACACAAGGGTTTGATGTTGGGGAGTACAAGGCGATGAGAGCGGTAGAGGTGGCGGCTAGGAGAGCAGCCTCAGACCTGCAATGCACGGTGCCAGTTGCCGTCCTCTTGCAATACTTTAAAACTCATGGGTATCAGCACCTGTGCACGGGTACTTTGATTGGGTTTGAGATTTTTCAAGAGGTGAACGAAGGGCTGGGCATTGGCACGAGGTTGGCAGCGATCCTCACTGAGGTCAGCGCCAAGTACGGGCTCTTTTATAGCCGGAAGTCTATCATTTTGTACTTCCTGAGTGCTTTGTGTACACGACACCCGAGCAAGCTCGCAAGGATCATACAGTCCTGTCCGACCTTCACGGCGGTGAAGACGGCGGATTTTTTAGAAACGAATATATACGAGAGGACTGTAGCGGCTACTCCGCCGGGCGACCTGTTCAAGGAGGTGCTCGACGCGTGTTCCGAATTGGACACGGCCACCGAGTCATTCTCCAGTGCCGCGACACAGGGGGTTGGAGGTGCTCAAGCAGCACATGCAACTCGAACGGCAGGTCTCAAGAGGGGGAGAGATGAGCCGACGCCGTGCTACCGCTATTTTTCATACATGGCGTGCAAGCATGAGGCACAGAAAGGAGTAGGCAATTGCCTCTTCAGCCACGACTCTCTTGATGATAGGCAGCGAAATCTTTTCCTTAGAGAGCTCGAAGGCATGAAAAAGACCATGTACGCCATGTACAAGAAGGAGTTGGAGGAGGAGAGGTGGAATGCGAATATGGTCTCGGATGCGGAGTTCCGGGAGGCCATCATTTACTTCCTTGACAGAATGAAGAGAAGGGAGAAGAGAGAGACATCGGGCCGATCAAAGGCGCCGACTAGAGGAGGAGGAGAGACGAGAGGATCGTCACGAGGGTCCCGAGGGACACCAAGAGGGGCGGCACCACGAGGACGAGGCTTTCGTGGAAGGGGAGGACGGACCCCAGCGCGCCCTCCCAGAGGACACGGATACTGGAATTATAGCACCAGTTCCAGCTCCAACTACCCCCAGCAAGCTTATACCGCTACGGAGGGGGGACGTCAAGACGAAGACACCGGCTCAGGTGAGCGTGTTGTCGTCGTAGACTGACGGGAGGAGAAGAGAGAGGAAAAGAAGAGAGAGAAGGAGATAAAAACTGTTCTTTTTAATCCGACAGTCACAGTTATGCCTACTGTTGATGAACAGGATACGAACGGTTCCGTTCCTCCCAGACGTGAAGGTGAAGGCACACAGCCTCACAAGCCTCAAGGTAAGCACTTGCTAGTTCATCCTTCGAGAGCTAATATGATAAATGATGCGAATAGGAAGGCGAAGAAGGCGATGGAGGAGAGGAAGCCGAAACCAAAGGCTAGGTCTCCTCCTACGAAGAAGCAGCGGACCGTACCCCCGCCAAAGGACTCAATAGTCTCTGCTATAGACACGAGTACACTCGGTGTACCAGACTCTGTCTAAAAGACACTCGAGATACCGGAAGCCCCGGAGACTCAAGAAGTTAAGTTGGCGGAAAAGGGGGGAGAACGAGAAGATGACAAGGAACTTGAGCTTAGACTCAAAACCCTAGAACGAAAAATTCATGTGCTAGCGGCTAGTTTACATAGACCAGACGCGCTATGCTACACTGACCTCTTTTGTGAGACTTTACAAACCACATTAAAAGTTGGTAATGATACGATGGCGAATATTAATATTGTCGGCCAGAAGTTTTTGAATAGTCACCGGACATGGGTGGACAAAAACATTAGGAAAAACAAAGGGGACCCTAAAAGGGGTAGGCAGCCGTACGGAAATTACGGGCATCGTCACATTAATTTTCAAATTGAAATCCGGTCGAGTATATCGTGCGGACCTCTATGTTGTCCCCGATTACCACGGTTCAATCCTGCTGTCGTATGACCAATTGGCTACGATGGGGGCTGTGATCGATTGCGCCGCACGGCGGGTGATTTATGGAGTGAAGAATGGAGAGGAGGAGGAGGATATTAATCCGATGACTGCTACTGACTCATACGAGGCTTTTGAGCTGAGTCTAGCAACGGAGAGGAAAAAGTTGGCCTTCGTACATGAGGCAACTGAAGCCTATGTACACCCCTATGTCACAGTGCCGGAGGAACTGACCTGGACCGACAATTGGGAGACGGAGATGCAGGCGTATACGGTTACGATTCCCGCATGGGACAGAAAGTCTATTAATGACTTAGTCGTAGCGCGTAATGAGGAGATAATATGTGTTGCGAAACAGTGCCCGTCGTTGGCCAGATTCGCAGAAGGTGGCGGGGCAGATGTCCATATTACTAATGGCTACTGTTACCATGCGAAGGTGTCAGACTCGAAGAGAGAGGCGTTTGTGCCAAGGAGGAAGGGGCGTATCCCCGATACTCCAGCGGATGACATTAAAACTTATATCACGAACTTTTGGGGCGATGTGCCTACCTGGCCGCGCTCATTAACTGAAGTGAAAAAGTGTCTACGGACTCTATTTGAGAGTAACAAGCCGTATACTGTCATTCTGCCATACAATGAGAAGGCGATCTGGGCACAGGAGATAAGGGACCGGCTTATTGATCATCCTATACCTGTTCCTTCTCGCAAGCAACAGTTAGTGGTGGCTTGTCGACTCGGGTCTCGGGAGCAGAGCAGTGCATACAAGCAAAAGCTCAGAGCCCAGGACAAGTTGAAATTGATACCTCAAGCTTTCACATGCTTTGATGGTTTCTACACCCGTAAGGCTCCGATACAATACGCGAACCTTATTGATATGCTTGTCGGGCTGGGTCATGATGATGAGCCGGACACAGTCACGTATGAAAGAACGGGACTAGACGATTTGTCCGAGGAAGATTTGAGTTTGGAGGAGGACTTAGCGCCCCTCAAGGAGCATAAGAAGATGTCGGAGGAAGATTTCCAAGCGGCGGCGCGGAAAATTTTAGAAGAAGGAGTGGGTTCGGAGAGAGAGAAGGCGTTTCTCAAAGCTAAGATGGAGGCGTACAGAGAAATTTTCGACCCTCCTCGGGCAGGTGGTGTAAAGTCGGATGACTTCACTGCTGTCATTTACAAGATACCGGGTGCGGAGCCATCTCCGGCACCACGGAGGGCAAATTTGAGCATACATGAGGCAAAAATAGCGGAGGAGAATGTGAGACAGTTGCTCGATGAGGACTTTATTGAGAGATCTACATCTCCAATTGTCTCTCAACCGAAAATCGTCCCTAAGCCAGGAGGAGAATGGCGCTTGACGATCAATTATGCCCGTGTGAATAAGGTGCTAGAGGAAGAGAGAAATCCTCTGCCGACCTTAGAAGAAGGCAGAAGGGTGCTGCGGAATGCTAAATTCTATTCGGTCATTGACCTTAAGAACGGCTTCTGGCAGATACCACTGGACGAGAAATCCAGATGGCTGACTGCATTCGTTGTGGGTATGGAAATATACCAGTGGAAGGTGCTTCCAATGGGACTCAAACAGGCCCCGGGGCTCTTTCAGAAGGCGATGCAGAAGATGTTGAGCGGTCAATATGACGACCAGTCGGAGGATGGTTTTATGAGAAGGAGAGGACAGAAGGCGGGAGAATATGCATTTTGTTACATCGATGACATCATCGTATACTCTAACACAATGGAAGAGCATATCGATCACTTGTCAGATGTCTTCAGGCGCATCGGAGCATTTGGCCTGAAATGCAACCTAAAGAAATGTCAGCTTGCCAGGACAAGTGTGACGTATTTGGGTTACGAGATTTCTCATAATAGGGTCTCGATATCGCGCGAGAAGAGGGAGGAGATCATGAGTAGACAGTTGCCAAAGAATCGCACAGAGTTACACTCTTTTCTTGCGATGGCACAGTACTACAGCCAGTTCATACCCGATTGGGGTGCAACTCGGGCTAAGCTGGAGAAGATGATTGATTTTGGAGACTTTGAGAAGTGGGATGAGGGCTTTGCAGGCGTTTAATATGCTCAAAGATATCATTTATAAAGATCCCAAGGACGGCGGATTAGTACTTATGATGCCCGACTTTACGAAACCGTTCGTAGTCGACACGGATGCATCTAAGTTTGCGATTGGCGCGGTGCTGCAACAGGAAGATGAGGAGAAAAAGTTGCGCCCGATCATGTTTATTAGTAGAAAGCTGTGTGCGGCGGAGCGAAATTACTGCACGCGACAGAGGGAGGCGTTGGCAGTAGTATGGGCTCTCAAGAGGCTCAGAGAATACTTGTGGGGAGGACCTCTATTCACGGTTAGGACCGATCATCACAACCTTCTTTGGTTGATGAATCATGAACAAACCGGCCGTTTGGCGCGGTGGCAAGCTTTCTTGTCATGTTTCAATTTCACGATGATCTACTTACCGGGAAAGCGAAACGTAGTCGCTGATAGCCTTTCCAGGCTAGAGTTTCAGTCGGAGGTGTCGGCTCTCGTATCATCAGTGGAGATGATGGACCTGTCCACGGACAAGGTATACGAGGTGAGCCACATAGAGGCGATGCAGATGGCAAGAGGCGTTCGTTATGACCGCACGGGTCTACGATATAGTCCTCAAGGCCCGGAGCATGGCATATGCTGTGAGGCGCATGTTCTCGAAGACGCTGAGTGGTCTTATGAGGCATACGAGAACGCGAAGGCGAATATAAAAGAAGAGGAGGAGACGACTGAGGTCTGTACTGAACCTCCACAGGAAAATCGAAGCGAGCTTGATGAAGACCCGGAAAGGGTAGGAGTAAGGTTGGAGGACGGTACTATTCATATCGCCTCGCCTACCGCGTGGAGGCAGCAACAGGCGACGGATCCGGAGTTCAAGGAGCTCATAACGTTATACAAGAACCCTAATGAGCTTAAAAAGACTCCACAGATCAAAGATCAGATGAAGGAGATGGCGTGGAGAGATGGGCTATTGTGGTACAAGGGCCAGCATGGCAAATTTGCATCACAGCCTGACAAATGGACTCTCTGGGTACCAGAGAAGTTGAGGCGCTTTATATATGTCGCAGCCCATAACTGCCCCTTACTGGCACATCCGGGTCGACAAAGAACTCATTGGTTCATAGCGAGGCGATTTTGGTGGAAAGGGATGAAGGAGGAGATAGACAGGGAAGTGGACGCATGCATCCCATGCAAAACCACAAAGACACCGCTGAAGGCGAACTTTGGCCTGATCGGTACATTCCCGTTACACGCCGGGATGTTTGAATTTTTACACATCGATCATGTGGGACCTTTCCCCGAATCGGCAGAAGGGTACAGATACCTTCTTACCGCAATAGATCGAGCCACCAATTATGTCTGGGTTGTTCCTGTTAAGGACGCTACAGGCAAGACAACTGCGGAGGCTCTTGATCGATAGGATCGTCTCGCAGATCGGAGTGCCTAGAAAGATATGTTCTGATCGAGGTTCTGACTTTAATAATGAAGTCATCGACAGACTATCTAAGTACTACGGGATGAAATGGCAATATGTTACTGCCTATAACCCGAGAGCGAATGGCAAGATCGAGCGGGTACATAGACCTCTCAAAGCCTCGCTTAAGATGTACTGTATGAAGAAGGAGAATCAGAGAGCCTGGGTGGAGGCAGCACCTTCATTTGCCTTTGCAATGAACTGTCTACCCTCATCGGCATTAGGAGGAGCCAGGAGCTCAGTCTCGCCATATCAATTGGTTTACGGCCGAGAGCCTAATATCCCAACCTCACTTCTGCATCCAAAAGACACTTGGGCAGATGAGGATGAGTTGTTCGGGATGAGACTAAGAGCGAAGATGGAGGCGGAACAAATAGTTGCGGCGCACAGGGAGGCGGAGCGCAGAAAGACTGACGCACAAGGAGTGCGACAAGCGCACTTAGATCAAGTCCGTTTCCAGGTTGGGGATATTGTACTCTTGTACCATCCTCAAGTCCCTAAGGGGGTTAGCTCTAAGCTGTTTACCCACTGGAAAGGACCATACCAGATCATGGAACAGATGGGACCTCTGAATTATAAGATCAGGGGTAGAGGGAAGATGCAGATTGTGAATGTTCGAAGGCTGATCAAATATGACCCCTTCTTACTTGAGGATGAATCCGTTGAGGAGGCGTTGAAACGGATGAAGGAGGACTTCCAAGAGGTACCGCCTATACAGAAGGAGGATACCTTAGAGGAGGAGAATGCCTATCGGGCACCGGTCACGGAGAAGGAGGAGACAGAGAAGGAGAGTAAGGAAGACTCAAACCGCAAAAGCGCGGCGGGGACTCAGTCTAAAGCCCCCATAGTCCGCGGCGGTACGAAGGAGAAGTTCACGGAGGCGCAGAGGAGGAGAGCGCAAAACGATCTCATCTTCGACCAACCGAGGAAGGTGGCAAGGTCGACGCGAGCGACGGATGTCCATGGAGGAGGAGGGGAGAAGGACACTAACCCGAACGCGGGTAATGTGGACATTCGACATGTGCGATGGAAGGAAGGAGAGGCGATTGCGGCCATCAAGTGGGTCCGAGACGCTTTTTATCTGTTGAGACCGGCAGAATCTCATGTTGCCGATGACACTCTCTCAGATCTTTATCTCATGCGAGCTGTGGCGGTCCCGCAGACTACACGGGCAGCACGGACATCGAAGAGATCCTTAGCAGCAAAAACGATAGAACCGGTACTCCATTTTTGGAGAAGCATGGACCCTGTTGAGGATCCAAAAGCTAGACAATATTTACCGGTGTACAAAGACGCGAAAAATCTCGAGACATGGGATGATACTATTACCCTTCGAGACAAAGACCACACTGCGTGGACTATTCAGTCACTGCCTAGAGGAGTGCTTGATATTCCTTTTGACTTATCTTTGGGCGCCATCCCTAACAAAATATGGGACATTCTGGAGGAGTCGAAGTTTGACTTGACTTTTGTTGGCGGCCCGCCACCTGGCAAAGGGGTTCGCGCAAGGCGACGAAGGCAGTAAGTGACATTTTTTTCTTTTATCACGCGTCGGACATTGAAAGCTGCATGTGGATTAATCTCATAGTGCCCATGTCAGATCATGTCTTATTAAAATGTTTTTATACCATTGTTGTTACTTGGCATTTTTATCGCAACATATGAGTGCGAGGGTCAATCGGCAAATGGATACGACACCGTATAAGGGGATCGCTTGTGAGTTTAGCGATGGTGTTCCTGGTACGACCCTGCTTCAAGTATCCAGGGTGATGTTCTCAAAAAATGTTCTCATAGTAGACATATTAAATTTTTTTTCTTTGGATATACTTAATATCGTCATACCAGCACGGTCCGTCTCTACTTGTGTCGGCATATCGCATGGTCGGGCTCACTCACCCCGGCTTTGGATATAGTTATTAGGTCTGGCCCCCTAGTACTATATTAAGGTAACCGATTGAATACAAGGGTATGTTATTAAAAGACAATGTATTTACTGATCGGAAGTGTTTTTGGAGAAGGAGAAAAATTATAACGCTGCTTTTATTGCAATAGTAATACTATTTGTTCTTGACATACTGCCTCAGAATTAAGTTACGGGGGGGACAACAAGTGTGGAAGGAGGAGTTTTTATTTACAAAAACGAGGCTGGAGATTTATAGTTGACTCGTGTCTGGCGTATGCGTTTTATATATCCACTGCACCGTCTATCCGTGGGTTAATGCACTTAGTTGCGACACCCCGTAGCGTTTGTGCAGAAAAGAAATCAGCAATTATATGACGAAAATATTGCATATTTCCGTCAAAAAAAACGGGAAGGGGTACTGTAGGCATCACCCCCCGGATAGCTGGTAAAAAGTACCCTTTTTCTGGTGTCAGGTGCACCTAGTTTTTTCCCATTATTTTCAATATCGTTTGGCCGGATTTGACCTAATGCCATTTTAACCTTGGTCTGTTGCCGTTTTCTTTTCGGCTTCACTGAGCTAATATAACGAGACATCATTCTCTTTTGGGGATTTGTGTCTGGTTGTATTACCGACTTTTTATTGAGCTATCTTCGGGGATTGTAACACCATACACACCAAAAGAAGACACAAAACAAATCGTAAAAGCTATGTTCGAAGCAAAAGGCATACCATACAACCCCGATAACATTATAAAATGCTTCCGCGCAAAAAGCAACAAACCGACACGAAAAAAACACCAACACCCACCTACAATCATCCTGCGCTTCGCCTCAAACCAACTCAAGAACACATTCAAAAAACACAACCCAAACCAACCCCTCAAACACGACACTATCGATTGGACAGGCACACACCTCAAACAACACAAACAACCATTCAACATCTTTTTAAACGAAAGCCTAACACCTACGCAACTTTGTCTCTTCAAACAGGCCCTCCAGTTAAAGAAAGAACTGACAGCAGCAACTGGATGCACTATCTTCGTCTGGACAAGGGACGGCGAGGTATTCTTCAAAGACCAAACCACAGAAGAGCGATTGATGATCGAAACATATGAAGATATTAATATCATCAAAGAACAATATGGTCTACTCCAACCATCTTCATCATCATCATCATCATCGTCATCATCAACACCGAACAAAGCACAGAAAAACGGAAACACACAAACACCATAATGACTACATTACCACAGAAACCCCCAGACAATATCATACACCACCGCCTTCTCCCACAATCCCTAATACCCTACATCGAGCTTGCATATGATAAGAAAAAAATAGAAAAAGAAAACAAAATTAATAATAATAATTATAATAATAATAACAATAATATCAATAATAAACATAACACAACACTCAGCATTTACCACACCAACATCCACTCACTCAAAGCACACCACCAACATCTACTTATACAACTCCAATTACTACACTTCCAACCAGACATCATCATACTCACAGACAACTACATCCAACAACCAATCAGCAATAATACATTCCCCATTCCCATGTACACTGCAGAACATCACATAGACATCTCAATCTACTACAAAAGCAACATGCATATCACAATAGACAAAAAACAAAACATATCACAGTCATGCCAAACACCTCTAATCATACAAATATATAATAATAAGCTAAAAAGCAAGCCAATACACACAATCATAGGTATGTATAGACGCCCGCTCAAAAATCACGATAAAGATTTTATACAGGCGCTTCAGAATAGAATAGACAACATTCTACACAAAGCACCAGCAAGCACAATAACAATAGTGGGAGACCTTAATTATAATCTCCTAGACAACATACACAAACCGCACACAGATATGCATGAGTTCATTATACATAACAATCTATACACGACAATAAACAAAGCAACACGACACGACATACACCACAACTCAAGCACGCTCATTGACATGATACTCACCAACATCAACACCGACATTGAATCAAACATAATCAGCCCATGCATATCTGACCATCACCCAATATACGCAATAACACATACACGAACAAACAAACCAGACACAGACGTGACACCAAGACTTACAAACAGCAATTACAACAAACACAGAGAATCTATAATAGCAGACCTAAAAACACAGCTAGAATACATAGCACAAGGCACAGAAAACACAGACACAAACCAAAAAATTTCGAGAGCTACAGTCAACAATAACAAAAGTTATAGAACACTATGAGAGGAAGCCCAAACAAAGCAACAGAAGAAAAAGCTGGTGTAAACCAAAAATAAAAAGACAAATAAGAAAACGACACGCGCTATACAATAGATGGAAAGATAACCCAACGGTAGAAAACAAGCGAGCTTACACAACACACAAATACAAAGTAAACAAAATAATACACAAAGCAAAGCAAGAAGAAATAATGAGAGTACTAGAAGAAAACAAATACAATCCGAAGAAACAACACAGAAAACTCAAAGAACTAGTCCCAAACAACAAACCACCAAGAAAATCACCAGCAGTAGCGTACTACAACAACAAAACATACACAGACCCAACAGACATAGCAAATGCATTCAACGATCATTACATAACAATAGGCAAGAAAACAAGCAACAACATACCAAAGACAGAACAGGAAGAAATTGTAGCGGCAGAGACACACACACACCCTAGCTTCAAACTACAAACTATAACACAGGACACAGTACAAAAAACACTCAAAAACATAAACAGAGACAAAGCAGAAGACATATATAAAATAAAGCCTGCAATAATAAAAGACATGCACACTTACATCGCACCCACGCTCACAGAACTATTTAATAAAGCAATAAAGGAAAATAGTTACCCAGATGCACTAAAAACAACTAAAGTAATAGAAATATACAAAGCTAGCGACACAAGCATGCCAGTAAACTACAGACCTATTTCATTACTACCAATAATAGCTAAAATCTTCGACACAATAATAAATAAACAAGTCATGGACCATCTAACGAAACATAACATAATATCACATACGCAATACGCCTTCCGCCCGAACTCAAACACGACAATGACAGTCCAGACTATCCTAAACCAAATACACAAACACAAAGACAGAGAAGAACTCGTGCTAGCGCTTTACGTAGACTTGTCAAAAGCCTACGACACAGTAGAACATGCAAAGTTAATTAAGAAACTCAGGACAAACTTCAATTTTTCCGAAGACACTGTTAATTTCTTTGCATCCTACTTTTCGAATCGAGCTCAAGAAGTACACACACAGCACGCAAAATCACACAAACGCACTATAACACATGGCATTCCGCAAGGCAGCACGCTATCTACTACTTTCTTTTTGCTATATATTAATGACATTATAAACATAATAAAACAAGGAACAGTATACACATATGCAGACGACACAACACTTATAATAGCAGCAAAATCACCCAACAACCTACAACAAAAAACACAGACAGAAATAACCAAACTAATCAACTACTTCCACTCCAACAACCTCGTACCAAACCCAACCAAAACAACATACACAATCTTCCACAAAACAAAACAGAACGTAACAATAAACATAAACAACTACACACTTGAACAATGTAAACATGCCAAACTACTAGGCATAACACTCCAACACAACCTGCGATATAATCAACACATAAGCAACATCATACGCAAACTACAGCCAACAATCACTTCTCTCCGATACACACAACAATTTCTCGACACAACAATCATGAAACAACTATACTACACACACATCTTCCCTCATCTCATTCAACACATCTCCATCTGGGGGACCCATGACAAAAACAAAAAATACATACAACCACTCATAAAAATACATGAAAAAATCATCAGAATAATAGCCAAGACTCATTACCGATCACATACTAAACCGCTCCTCGACCAACTTGAAATCCTTGATATCACTCAACTATATAAACTAAGAGTTTGTATAGAAATCCACCCATTCATCCATCCCGCCAAAGAACTCAACAGACCACTACACGACAACACCTTCACCCCAACAAATCATATCCATTCATACCATACTCGACACTCAATCAAAAGCAACTTATTCATCGACCACAACACCCCATATCAAACAAAACTGTTCCTGCATCAATGGAACCAACTCCCACAAGATATCAAGGACACAACATCACTCAACATCTTCAAAAAGCGGATAAAAGCTCACCTCCTAGAACAACAAAAACATAATAATAATAATGATAATAATAACAACAATGACTACAACACACAAAAAAAAAAAACAAAAAAAAACATCAAAAACAAAAAAAAAATTAATTAATAATTAACTTATATGCATACATATATATATTTATATATGCATAAATAAGTTTATATTAAAAAAAAACACACACACACACACACACAACAGCAACCATCCACCAGCATGGTCTTTGAAGAATCCTCCGCCGGACTCCGTCCAACGAATATGGTCTCCCAACCACACCAACAAACCACTCCTTCACTTGCACCTCTCTTTTCTCTCTCTCTCTCTCTCTCTCTCTCTCCTTTTTTTTTTTTTTTTTTTTTTTTTTTTTTTTTTTTCCCCTCTCCTCATAGTACTGTCCAGACATATTCACTGAACTACTAATTTTCACTCACTCCGATCATTCTAGTATATTACTACTGATGCAAACATAAACATTAATATTAATAACATGAATACTTAAGCTACATATTACGCAACATATCTAAACATAAACATTAATATTAATAAGATTAATACCAAGCGACCTAATATTAATACTTTCAATTAATACGCTCGATTTAATAACTAGGTTTCCACCTTAGATAAAGGTATGACTTAATAGCTATACTTTTCACGTGGACGATCCTTGAGTCCGATTGTAAAAATTGTTCTCTCAATAAAAACGAAGAAGAAGAAGAAGGATAGCTCGAGCCTGGTCCGTCCGTCCCATGGAACCGTCCCCACCGTTGACCAGAAAAACTTCCTGGCCGCTGAGTTTGAACCAAGCCCTTCGAGAGAGAGAAGTCAGAAGAAGATGAAAAGCCTAACCTTCACGTGCCCTTCTTTCCCATGGCCATGCAAATCCCTGAAAGGGGAGACACAGACAGGGCGGAGTACCTTCCCAGTGACTCTGAGCGGGCGGAGGCTCGGTCGGGAGAAAGAGATGAGCGGAAGGCTGGATGGGGGAGGAATTCAAATCTAAAGCCAGGGTTAGGCCCCTTTGGTTCCGTGGCCCCGAGGAATGGTGGGAGTCGATGGGGAGTCCAGGGTGAGAGGAAAGGAGACTCCATAGGCGGGCTGGTGTGCCAGTGGGTCGTCTGACTTGCTGGTAGGCTAAGCTGGCCACAGGAGACCCTCTTCTCCCACATCTACGGGATCGGTGCGTTGGACTTGCGTCTCCCCTAGGACTCTGCTTCGGTGGGACTCCTTGGGCCCCTTGAGGACACCCTTTTGCGACTCTTTGCTCCGGCGTTTCTTTCTTTTTGACCCGTGTTGGTGCCCCTCCAATGTTCTGTTTGGTTTTTTCCCCTCGGATGCTTGCCCCTGGCTAGTCGACTTTGGTTGTTGACGTGTTTCGGCCGCGTTCTCGCTCCCTAGGGGTAGGTTGTGGTGCTGTAAGGTCTTCCGCAGCTGTAGGCCCCCTGTTTCTGGCTCGCTTTCCTTTCTCTTTCCCTTTTTGTCCCGTTTTCTTGGATCCCGCTGTCTCTTCTTGTTGTTGGGGTGACGGTGGTGGCTTTTTTCTTTCCTTTCTCTCTGTCGTTCCTTCTCTCTATCGTTCTCCCTTTCTTTCGGCTGGTCCTTCTGTCTCCTTTTCCTCTTCCTTTTGCTCTTTGTCTCCCTTTTAATTTTTTTTCCTGCTTTTCTTTCTTTCCACGGTTTTTGGGGTCTTGTCTGGGGGTGCTTCTGTACCCTAAGGTTCTCGTTTGTTTTGCCTTGGTTTCTGGGGTGGTTGGTTTGTTGGTGTGTCTGCTTGGTGGCTTGTTAGCTTTGTTTGTTTGGGGGTCCTGGGAGTTGGTTGGTTCGTGTCTTGGTCTGCTGACTGGTTTGTTGCTTCGCGCGTTCCTTCTGTTTTTCTTGCTTTCCTGCTGTCCTCCTTGTTCATCTTTCATCACTCATCATTCTTCTTTCATCACTCTTCATTCATCTTTCGTCATTCATCTTTCATCTTTCATCTTTCATCATTCATCTTTCATCTTTAATATTCATCTTTCATCTTTCACCTTTCATCTTCCTTCATTCATCATTCATCCCTCATCATTCATCATTCATCTTCCATCACTCATCTTTCATCATGCATCATTCATCTGTCATCTCTCATCCTTCATCATTCATCTTTCATCGTTCATCATTCATCATTCATCTTTTTTCTGACATCATTCATCTTTCATCATTCATCTTTCATCATTCTTTTTTCATCATTCTTCATTCATCATTCATCTTTCATCATTCTTCTTTCATCATTCATCACTCATCACACATCCTTCATCTTTCATCTTTCATCTTGCATCACTCATCTGAAATCATTCATCATTCATCATTCATCTTTCTTCTTTCATCATTCATCACTCTTCATTCATCCCTCATCATTCATCACTCATCTTTCATCACTCTTCACTCATCATTCATCATTCATCATTCATCTTTCATCACTCATCATTCATCATTCGTCATTCATCTTTCATCTTTCATCCTTCATCTTTCTTTTTTCATCATTCATCTTTCAGCCTTCATCATTCATCATTCACCATTCATCTTTCATCTTTCATCATTCATCATTCATCTTTCACCATTCACCTTTCATCTTTCATCATTCTTCATTCATCATTCATCTGTCATCATTCATCATTCATCTTTCATCTTTCATCAATCATCTTTCATCATTCATCTTTGATCATTCATCATTCATCACTCATCACTCATCACTCATCATTCATCTTTGATCATTCATCTTTCATCTTTCATCATTCATCATTCATCTTTCATCATTCATCTTTTATCATTCATCTCTCATCATTCTTTATTCTTCATTCATCATTCATCATTCATCATTCATCTCATCATTCATCACTCATCACTCATCGCTCGTCATTCATCTCTCATCATTCATCATTCATCATTCATCCTTCATCATTCATCACTCCTCATTCTTCTTTCATCATTCATCTGTCATCATGCATCACCCATCATTCATCATTCATCATTCATCATTCATCGTTCATCATTTATCTTTCATCTTTCATCATTCATCATTCATCTTTCAACATTCATCACGCTTCATTCTTCTTTCATCATTCTTCATTCATCTTTCATCATCCATCATTCATCATTCATCGCTCATCATTCATTTTTCATCATTCATCATTCATCACTCATCATTCATCATTCATCTTTCATCACTCATCTTTCATCTTTCATCTTTCATCATTTATCAATCGTCAATCTTCAACCATGTTTTATCATTCATCACTAATCTTTCATCATTCATCATTCACCATTCATCTTTCACCTTTCATCATTCATCTTTCATCTTTCATCTTTCTTCATCCATCATCAATATTCATCTTTCATCCTTCATCATTCATCATTCACCGTTCATCTTTCATCACTCATCGTTCATCTTTCATCACTCATCTTTCATCATTCTTCATTCATCTTTCATGATTCATCATTCATCTTTCATCACTCATCGTTCTTCATGCATCTTTCATCATCCATCTTTCATCATTCATCATTCATCTTTCATCAATCATCCTTCATCATTCATCATTCATCTTTCATCTTTCATCATTCATCTTTCATCATACATCTTTCATCTTTCATCTTTCATCACTCATCTCTCATCATTCATGTATTGCTGTTGACATTCAAGACAACAACAAAAATTAGTTTTTCATTTTTGTGTCAGATTTTCATTTTTGTGACAGTTTTTCATTTTTGTGACAAAAATTCAAATTTTCAAATTTAACTGTAACATTTCGCGAAAATTTACGATATTTTGCGGACGAATATAGCCGTTAATTTGAAAAATTCAAATTTTCACCCAAAATCAAAATTCCAACCAAAACTGAAATTCCAACCAAAACAGAAAAATCAATTTTTTTTGTTGTCTTGAATGTCAACAGCAATATCATCATTCATCTTTCATCTTTCTTCAGATATCTTTCTTCATTCATCTTTCATCATTCATCGTTCATCACTCATCTTTCATCATTCATCTTTCATCATTCGTCTTTCATCAGTCATCATTCATCCCTCATCATTCATCATTCATCTAAATTCGATGTATTAGTTAGCATGTGTTAATAAGATGACATTCCTGTTGTTTAACTTTGTAGATAAAGATAGGAAGCGGCCCAACCGGCCCGGTCAACGGACCGCAGCTGCAAGAGCGGAGGCTCAGTAGTATGGAAGATATCCGAGCCCGCAATGCCGCGCCGCCGGGATTTTCTCCGAGCCGGGCTGCCGCTGTGACTTCTGATCCCAAACATGCCGGCTCTTCCCGAACGCAGAACTCATATGTTGTGACATAGGAATTACACCGTGGGCCTTACACCCCTAGACACCGTGGCATTCTCTCCCAGTGCTGTGACTCTCAAGTTCAAGTTCGGATATGTTCAAATGATATCATGTGCGTTTATATACTATAATAGGTGACTCATGATCATCTATTAATATCGGATTCCACCGGGATAGAGATCGGCGCGAAGGGAGTTGCAAGAATTGCTACAACAAGGAGTTTGTAGATGAAAGACAACAGGAGATCTTGTATGGCAAGCCTACCGAAGAAGGACGACGTTTTTTCATGTATTTCTTTACTATTCTATTCGCCGCCCGACGGTGATTCTGCGGGTGCCACAATCGTCATTTCAGACAGGCAGATCCCGAATGGTAAAGTTATATTCATGTCAATAAAAGGTTTGGGTACTGACTCAGATCAGACCGGCTTTGTAATCGGCATCAGGTAATATGTCATGATTCCTTTCAGTATACATAGAAAATTAAGTCTTTAAACAGTACATAGAAAAATTACGATCTTTCTATCTACTTTAGATAGAGATAAAGAAATAGATGCAAGGAGAGAGAGAGAGAGAGAGAAAGAGAAAGAGAGAGAGAAAGAGAAAGAGAGACAGAGAAAGAAAGAGAGAGAGAGAGAGAGAGATATGTGGTCTGATCATTACTTCGTAGGTCAGTGCATGGGAAAGACAACGATGTTTTGCATCAAACAATACTCGACAAGATTATCCTTCCTGAGTTTGAGAAACGAAGGAAAAGCTTACAAGGCAACAGGGACTGCAGTTATTTGGAAGCTTGGGTAAATACGTATTGCGCTTTCTTAGGTTTGACTCCAAGGACCCACGATCAAATCTTGACGAACGATGCTTTT
>WBZZ01004702.1:372500-377314 GCA_019918135.1 Paulinella micropora | reverse complement strand
TGTTACCTCGTACAAAAAGATGTTGGACATCTTTTGGAAGAACCACAACCCTTGCGGCTCCAGCAGTACACAGTATAAGTCAGGTAAGCTTTTCTCTCTCTCTCTCTCTCTCTCTTATTATTATTATTATTATTATTATTATTATTATTATTATTATTAACCTCAACCCTTGCGGCTCCAGCAGTACACAGTATAAGTCAGGTTAGCTTTTCTCTCTCTCTCTCTCTCTCTCTCTCTCTCTCTCTCTCTCTCTGTTATTATAATTATTATAATTATAATTATTATTATTATTATGGAGGGGTGCACAGTATGGCACCCCACGGGAAGAGGAGGTGGTTGGGCCTCTTCCCACTGGTTTCGAGGCTATGTCGTTGTGTTGGCTCCGAGGCTATGTTGTTGTGTTGGTTCCGAGGCTATGTAGTTGTGTTGGTTCCGAGGCTCTGTTGTTGTGTGGGTTCCGAGGCTATGTCGATGTGGGTTCCGAGGCTATGTTGTTGTGTTGGTTCCGAGGCCATGTCATTGTGTTGTTTTTTATAAGACATACACCACGTGGGATCAAAGGGGTATTTACATTCCGCGATCTAGGGGTGGTGACGGGTTTCGAGGCGTCCCAGATACTTACCACAAAACGTCCTCATGCGCTGGCAGACCGCATGAAATGTCTGCTACCCCTGTGAGTACCTCCATGCGGGACCTACCCAGTCTCGTGGAGCTCTCACGCGGGGAAGATCAATCATTTGTAGTTGATTTCCTGCAAGGTACCCGACACTGTGCGGGTAGTAGGGACTTTTGGGGCCTTCTGTGCAGGATGGTTAGAGTCACTCTTCCCTCCCCAACATACTCACTGTAGTCCCTGTCGGGTCGAGGGATGGAGGCGCATGGCCCTCGGGCTCAGCCATGACAGATCAATATATATTATTATTATTATTATTATTATTATTATTATTATTATTATTATTATTATTATTATTATTATTATTATTATTATTTGGACACCGTGATAGCCCAGTGGTCAAGTTCTACCATCTGGGCCCTGTCGCCAGTTCGATTCCCGTCGGTGCCACCAGTATTTTCATTGAACATACCGCTCCGTCTGGACCAGTATTTTCATTGAACATACCGGTCCGTCTGGAAGTGTTGGAACTGCCCTTGCGGGGGTGTCATTGGAGCTTATCGTCAATTCTTCGTACTCCCCTCACGGGTGAGACGATGGAGGCGCATGTGCAGAAATGCATCAGCCATTGACAGAGAAGCACTATTATTATTATTATTATTATTATTATTATTATTATTATTATTATTATTATTAGGGAGTACATAGGCCATCGGTCCTTTCCATGGGCTGATTGGTATAAAGCTCCTAGAGTAATGTTCTATGCCGTCACTTCCTTTATTCCACCGATTGGTGTGGAGACTTTCCTTATGGAATGGAGGACTGGATGCACATGGCCTTTTGGCTCAGCAATTGGCAGGAGATACACTATTATTATTATTATTATTATTATTATTTGGACACCGTGATAGCCCAGTGGTCAAGTTCTACCATCTGGGCCCTGTCGCCAGTTCGATTCCCGTCGGTGCCACCAGTATTTTCATTGAACATACCGGTCTATTTCTGGACCAGTATTTTCATTGAACATACCGGCCCGTCTGGAAGTGTTGGAACTGCCCTTGCGGGGGTGTCATTAGAGCTTATCGTCAACTCTTCGTACTCCCCTCACGGGTGAGACGATGGAGGCGCATGTGCAGAAATGAATCAGCCATTGACAGAGAAGCACTATTATTATTATTATTATCATTATTATTATTAGGGAGTACATAGGCCATCGGTCCCTTTCCATGGGCTGATTGGTATAAAGCTCCTAGAGTAATGTTCTATGCCGTCACTTCCTTTATTCCACCGATTGGTGTGGAGACTTTCCTTATGGAATGGAGGACTGGATGCACATGGCCTTTTGGCTCAGCAATTGGCAGGAGATACATTACCATTATTATTATTATTATTATTATTATTATTATTATTATTAGTATTATTATTATTATTAGTATTAGTATTAGTATTAGTATTATTATTGTTATTATCATCATCATCATCATCATTATTATTATTATTATTATTATTATTATTATTATTATTATTATTATTATTATTATTATCATTATTATTTGGACACCGTGATAGCCCAGTGGTCAAGTTCTACCATCTGGGCCCTGTCGCCAGTTCGATTCCCGTCGGTGCCACCAGTATTTTCATTGAACATACCGGTCCGTCTGGAAGTGTTGGAACTGCCCTTGCGGGGGTGTCATTAGAGCTTATCGTCAATTCTTCGTACTCCCCTCACGGGTGAGACGATGGAGGCGCATGTGCAGAAATGCATCAGCCATTGACAGAGAAGCACTATTATTATTACTATTATTATTATTATTATTATTAGGGAGTACATAGGCCATCGGTCCTTTCCATGGGCTGATTGGTATAAAGCTCCTAGAGTAATGTTCTATGCCGTCACTTCCTTTATTCCACCGATTGGTGTGAAGACTTTCCTTATGGAATGGAGGACTGGATGCACATGGCCTTTTGGCTCAGCAATTGGCAGGAGATACACTATTATTATTATTATTATGATTATTATTATTATTATTATTATTATTATTATTATTACTATTATTATTACTATTATTATTATTATTAGTATTAGTAAAAGTATTAGTATTAGTATTAGTATTAGTATTATTATTATTATTATTATTATTATTATTATTATTATTATTATTATTCTTGGAGTGTTGACTGTGACATATTTGAGGGAAATCCCGATGAAAAAACCTAGTCACACTTGCTAAACAGAGTTCCAGCCCAATGGCCTCAAGGCGTTAAACTGTACGCCAACTCATAACCCTTTGGTGGTAGATGCTGGGGAGGAGGGTCGTTGCGCGCGTAAAAGATCTTAAACTCCGCATATGCTGGTTGATAGCCCAGGACCCAGCAGACACCAGATTGTTATGGGTGGGGTTTCGAGGCAGCTCTAGCAACCGCGCTTGGTGTATGCACTTGCACATTCGGTGACGTCTTGCAAGAGGTTGCTGGGACTGCGGAATAACCTCGGCTTAGTGCAGTCTTGCCCTCAGGAGCTCCATCGGTGGCCCCGATCATCAGGCGAGAGACTGACACGGGGACAAGGGTATTGGAGGCTTATGTCCGTTGAGGATATGCCATTAGCTGCATCAGTACGCCTCAGATATAGTAAATCTGCCTTGGAGTCTTGACTGTGACATATTTGAGGGAAATCCCGATGAAAAAACCTAGTCACACTTGCTAAACAGAGTTCCAGCCCAATGGCCTCAAGGCGTTAAACTGTGACGCCAACTCATAACCCTTTGGTGGTAGATGCTGGGGAGGAGG
This sequence comes from Paulinella micropora, assembly GCA_019918135.1. Classification (NCBI taxonomy): domain Eukaryota; phylum Cercozoa; class Imbricatea; order Euglyphida; family Paulinellidae; genus Paulinella; species Paulinella micropora. Next base: position 373,911 of record WBZZ01004702.1, on the reverse strand, counting down.
GTCGTTGCGCGCGTAAAAGATCTTAAACTCCGCATATGCTGGTTGATAGCCCAGGACCCAGCAGACACCAGATTGTTATGGGTGGGGTTTCGAGGCAGCTCTAGCAACCGCGCTTGGTGTATGCACTTGCACATTCGGTGACGTCTTGCAAGAGGCTGCTGGGACTGCGGAACAACCTCGGCTTAGTGCAGTCTTGCCCTCAGGAGCTCCATCGGTGGCCCCGATCATCAGGCGAGAGACTGACACGGGGGGGTGGAGGACCTCGAACAAGGGTATTGGAGGCTTATGTCCGTTGAGGATATGCCATTAGCTGCATCAGTACGCCTCAGATATAGTATTATTATTATTATTATTATTATTATTATTATTGGAGTGTTGACTGTGACATATTTGAGAGAAATTCCGATGAAAAAACCTAGTCACACTTGCTAAACAGAGTTCCAGCCCAATGGCCTCAAGGCGTTAAACTGTGACGCCAACTCATAACCCTTTGGTGGTAGATGCTGGGGAGGAGGGTCGTTGCGCGCGTAAAAGATCTTAAACTCCGCATATGCTGGTTGATAGCCCAGGACCCAGCAGACACCAGATTGTTATGGGTGGGGTTTCGAGGCAGCTCTAGCAACCGCGCTTGGTGTATGCACTTGCACATTCGGTGACGTCTTGCAAGAGGTTGCTGGGACTGCGGAATAACCTCGGCTTAGTGCAGTCTTGCCCTCAGGAGCTCCATCGGTGGCCCCGATCATCAGGCGAGAGACTGACACGGGGACAAGGGTATTGGAGGCTTATGTCCGTTGAGGATATGCCATTAGCTGCATCAGTACGCCTCAGATATAGTAAATCTGCCTTGGAGTCTTGACTGTGACATATTTGAGGGAAATCCCGATGAAAAAACCTAGTCACACTTGCTAAACAGAGTTCCAGCCCAATGGCCTCAAGGCGTTAAACTGTGACGCCAACTCATAACCCTTTGGTGGTAGATGCTGGGGAGGAGGGTCGTTGCGCGCGTAAAAGATCTTAAACTCCGCATATGCTGGTTGATAGCCCAGGACCCAGCAGACACCAGATTGTTATGGGTGGGGTTTCGAGGCAGCTCTAGCAACCGCGCTTGGTGTATGCACTTGCACATTCGGTGACGTCTTGCAAGAGGCTGCTGGGACTGCGGAACAACCTCGGCTTAGTGCAGTCTTGCCCTCAGGAGCTCCATCGGTGGCCCCGATCATCAGGCGAGAGACTGACACGGGGGGTGGAGGACCTCGAACAAGGGTATTGGAGGCTTATGTCCGTTGAGGATATGCCATTAGCTGCATCAGTACGCCTCAGATATAGTATTATTATTATTATTATTATTATTATTATTATTGGAGTGTTGACTGTGACATATTTGAGAGAAATTCCGATGAAAAAACCTAGT
>WBZZ01004702.1:327500-342500 GCA_019918135.1 Paulinella micropora | reverse complement strand
AAAATGAATCAAAGTCTATGTTTGTGAAAGAGGGCGAGCAGAAGCCTAAGGGACAGTCATTTCATCGACCATCCCTGCTTGACACTGCAAACGATTGGCAACTCCAAACCCAATACACCGGTTCTGAGCAAGCCTTTCCTGTCCACATTTGTGTCACTGACCTCCGCCCCGATATCGTTGTCTGGTCACTGTCTACCAAGATATGTATTCTGATCGAGCTAACGTGCCCGGTCGAGGAAAACATCCTTGACGCACGAGCATACAAGACCAACCGATACAACGAGCTCAAATCTCAAATCGAGGACAACGGATGGACCTGCCACCTTCGACCAATCGAATGCGGGGCTCGCGGCATGGTATCGTTCTCTGTTCATCGATGTTTCCGCGCCTTGGGTTTTTCCCATCCCCAATCCAAATCCCTTTGCTTCAAGCTATCCTCCTGCGTAGCTCGTTGCTCTTTTGCGATTTATCGCTCCTGTGCAGTTAAAAATTGGACTAATCTTCCTCTAGTCCGTATTGGTGACTGCATTCCATCATAGCCGTCCAGTGTTGCATAGCCCGGGCTAGGTCCCTGCGGGGGTTTAGGCCTCATACAATGTCATCATTGTAGCTTGCGCAAGCTTACGGTGCTCAAAACACTTGGACTAACGGCTTCCTTTTCTTTCTCTTCTTCCTTATCCTCCCACTCTCCATTCCTAGATTGCCTTTTTCTTCAACGTCCTTCCTCCTCTTCTTTTTCCAGAACACAGTCTACCCGTGATTCCCATCCCGGACACATGCACAGTACACAAATTATTGTTTGATGTGAAACTGCGTTCCTTTGCAAGGACTACATTCCTTTGCGACATCTCATCTATCTATCTATCTATCTATCTATCTATCTATCTATCTATCTATCTATCTATCTATCTATCTATCTATCTATCTATCTATCTATCTATCTATCTATCTATCTATCTATCTATCTATCTATCTATCTATCTATCTATCTATCTATCTATCTATCTATCTATCTATCTATCTATCTATCTATCTATCTATCTATCTATCTATCTATCTATCTATCTATCTATCTATCTATCTATCTATCTATCTATCTATCTATCTATCTATCTATCTATCTATCTATCTATCTATCTATCTAGGCATGTTAAGGACTCACCGCGAGACTCCTCGCCAGGCTGTGGACTTGAGCCCTGACCTCCACCTCCCCCACAGCTCCTACACCATGACTAGTAGTCTCCGAGCTGCTGCGCATGCTCCTGCTGCAACCTCTGCTGCAGCAGCCACCAGCACACCACCACACACCGCGGATTTCTCCACCCACACCAGCAGCAATGGTGGCGGCGGCGGCACCAATCACGTGTCTAGCCCGTATATCCGCGTGGGGGAGCCAGTTGCCGAGGTGAGCAGTCAGGACGCCAGTCACGCCGTTAGCACAATCCCTAATGGCGGATGTGTATCGGTTGCGCGTGAGCGAGAGCGCGGACCGGCGCAGGGACCAGCAGCGGCGCGACCAGGTGTCATATCATATCATATCATATCATATCATATCATATCAGTCATATCATATCATATCATATCATATCATATCATATTTCGATCATATCATATCATATCATATCATATCATATCATATCATATCATATCATATCATATCATATCATATCATATCATATCATATCATATCATATCATATCATATCATATATTCATATCATATCATATCATATCATATCATATCATATCATATCATATCATATTTCGATCATATCATATCATATCATATCATATCATATCATATCATATCATATCATATCATATCATATCATATCATATCATATCATATCATATCATATCATATCATTATCATATCATATCATATCCAGGCAGGGCCGGCGCGAATGGCGCTGGCCCGGCCGGTATGTTCGTATGTATGTATGTATGTATGTATGTATGTATGTATGTATATATGTATATATGTATGTATGTATGTAGTATGTATGTAATGTATGTATATAATCTATGTTACGTATGGCGCTGGGCATCAGACCGGGAACCCAAGCCCGGCAATTGTACGTACCCCACGCGGAATAGCCGGCACCAAAATGAATGGTTGAGAATGCCCCAAGGCTCCAAGTGCCGGAAGGGTTTACGCCGCTTACCTCCCGGCAATTGAACGTACCCTGTCGACTGTGGAAAGGGGGGGTCCGGGGGGCCCTCCCATCGGGAACCCCAGCCCCGCAATTGTACGTACCCGAAGCAAATTCGCCGGCATTCAAATGCATGGCTGAGATTGCTTCAAGGCTGTAAAAGTTGTGCAGGTGAGAATGAGAGGAAAAGCGACCTTGGGAAGAGGGGGGGGGGGGGGGGGGGGGGGCGAAGCGCACCGCAAACCAACCTTTCAGGTGTTGGCGCAGCCCGTAGTTATTATTATTATTATTATTATAATTATTATTTTGGACACCGTGATAGCCCAGTGGTCAAGTTCTACCATCTGGGCCCTGTCGCCAGTTCGATTCCCGTCGGTGCCACCAGTATTTTCATTGAACATACCGATCCGTCTGGACCAGTATTTTCATTGAACATACCGATCCCTGTCTGGAAGTGTTGGAACTGCCCTTGCGGGGGTGTCATTAGAGCTTATCGTCAATTCTTCGTACTCCCCTCACGGGTGAGACGATGGAGGCGCATGTGCAGAAATGCATCAGCCATTGACAGAGAAGCACTATTATTATTATTATTATTATTATTATGGACACCGTGATAGCCCAGTGGTCAAGTTCTACCATCTGGGCCCTGTCGCCAGTTCGATTCCCGTCGGTGCCACCAGTATTTTCATTGAACATACCGATCCGTCTGGACCAGTATTTTCATTGAACATACCGGCCCGTCTGGAAGTGTTGGAACTGCCCTTGCGGGGGTGTCATTAGAGCTTATCGTCAATTCTTCGTACTCCCCTCACGGGTGAGACGATGGAGGCGCATGTGCAGAAATGCATCAGCCATTGACAGAGAAGCACTATTATTATTATTATTATTATTATTATTATTGCCCAGTGGTCAAGTTCTACCATCTGAGCCCTGTCGCCAGTTCGATTCCCGTCGGTGCCACCAGTATTTTCATTGAACATACCGGTCTATTTCTGGACCAGTATTTTCATTGAACATACCGGCCCGTCTGGAAGTGTTGGAACTGCCCTTGCGGGGGTGTCATTAGAGCTTATCGTCAATTCTTCGTACTCCCCTCACGGGTGAGACGATGGAGGCGCATGTGCAGAAATGCATCAGCCATTGACAGAGAAGCACTATTATTATTATTATCATTATTATTATTATTATTTTGGAGTGTTGACTGTGACATATTTGAGGGAAATCCCGATGAAAAAACCTAGTCACACTTGCTAAACAGAGTTCCAGCCCAATGGCCTCAAGGCGTTAAACTGTGACGCCAACTCATAACCCTTTGGTGGTAGATGCTGGGGAGGAGGGTCGTTGCGCGCGTAAAAGATCTTAAACTCCGCATATGCTGGTTGATAGCCCAGGACCCAGCAGACACCAGATTGTTATGGGTGGGGTTTCGAGGCAGCTCTAGCAACCGCGCTTGGTGTATGCACTTGCACATTCGGTGACGTCTTGCAAGAGGTTGCTGGGACTGCGGAACAACCTCGGCTTAGTGCAGTCTTGCCCTCAGGAGCTCCATCGGTGGCCCCGATCATCAGGCGAGAGACTGACACGGGGGGGCGGAGGACCTCGAACAAGGGTATTGGAGGCTTATGTCCGTTGAGGATATGCCATTAGCTGCATCAGTACGCCTCAGATATATTATTATTATTATTATTATTATTATTATTATTATTATTATTATTATTATTATTATTATTATGGACACCGTGATAGCCCAGTGGTCAAGTTCTACCATCTGAGCCCTGTCGCCAGTTCGATTCCCGTCGGTGCCACCAGTATTTTCATTGAACATACCGGTCTATTTCTGGACCAGTATTTTCATTGAACATACCGGCCCGTCTGGAAGTGTTGGAACTGCCCTTGCGGGGGTGTCATTAGAGCTTATCGTCAATTCTTCGTACTCCCCTCACGGGTGAGACGATGGAGGCGCATGTGCAGAAATGCATCAGCCATTGACAGAGAGGCACTATTATTATTATTATTATTATTATTATTATTATTATGATTATTATTATGGACACCGTGATAGCCCAGTGGTCTAGTTTTACCATCTGGGCCGTGATAGCCCAGTGGTCTAGTTCTACCATCTGGGCCCTGTCGCCAGTTCGATTCCCGTCGGTGCCACCAGTATTTTCATTGAACATACCGGTCCGTCTGGAAGTGTTGGAACTGCCCTTGCGGGGGTGTCATTAGAGCCTATCGTCAATTCTTCGTACTCCCCTCACGGGTGAGACGATGGAGGCGCATGTGCAGAAATGCATCAGCCATTGACAGAGAAGCACTATTATTATTATTATTATTATTATTATTTTGGGGGGCACCAATACATGGTTGGGTGTCACCGCCACACGGCGGGGTTGGGGCCGTTGGCAGCTTGTTATGAGGGGTACATAATCAGTGCTCCACTGATTTATGAGACGGAAACTTTACTGAGAGAAGCTCTCTCACCACGCTCACGGCTCTTGGCTCGGGGTGGCCTCTGGTATCACTCGGGGTGCGGGGGGTGGGGGTTATCTGAGGGAGGGGGTTGGGCTCAGTGGGTCACTGGACAGGTTGGTTAACTAAACTACTGTCGGTATGAGTGAGAATGAAGGCGACAGGCTCCACACATTTCCACAAGCCTTGAAATCACTCAACTGCCACAGTAGCGACTGCCTGGACGCGGGGCTCCTGACTCACCCTCTCTCCCAGAACCCCTCGTGCTCACTTTGCGGATGCCATGGGGATGCTCTGGCGGAGGGTCGGGACGTGTTGGGTGCATGTGACCGGGCCTGTCACTTAGTGTTCTCGGTAGATGACTCTTTTGTAGCTTCTATCGGACGCAGGGTGGCTTGCCACGACACCTCAATGATGCATAGTACGTCACGTCTCTGGCCTGGTTACGGGGGCGGGTAACTGAGGCGGGTTCCTGAAGGCTGGTTACGGAAGCTATGTTATTGTTGTTGGGTTCCTGGCTGCTATGTTATTGTTGTTGGGTTCCTGGCTGCTATGTTATTGTTGTTGGGTTCCTGGCTGCTATGTTATTGTTGTTGGGTTCCTGGCTGCTATGTTATTGTTGTTGGGTTCCTGGCGGCGTACATGTTTATGCTTTTTTAAGGGTTGAGCTTTAAATAACCCCACTCGGGTCTTCTTTTATCGAGCTCACCACTCGGTGGATGGAGGCCTGGGGTAGACTTATACGATGTTTTTGATGCTAGGTTCCGTCTCCAGGGATTCGACTGGCATCGCTGCTTTGCCTCACCGCACTGCCTCACCCACACATCCACGCTGGCACACTGTTTCTCCTCTTGCTCTTGTACCTATGTCGCACACAGCTATGAGCTCACGCCGATGAGTGGTTGTGACGAGGTGCACCCAGCTGGATTGCGGGCGAGCCACGGCGGCCTCGCTCTCGCTCGCTCTCTCTCTCTCTAACTCTCTCTCTCTCTCTTTTTTTTTTTTTTTTTTTTTTTTTTTTTTTTTTTTTTTGTTGTTGCTTTGCTTTGCTTTGCTTTGGGCGAGGCCTAGCTTTCACATGGGCGGGCTGAGCCTATGAGGGGCGCACGATAAGCGTTCCATTGATTTATGAGACGGGTCCCAATTACTGAGAGTAACTCATGTGAGTTGCTCATCATACTCATGGCTCTTGGCTCGGGGTGGCCTCTGGAATCACAAGGGGTGGGCACTGGGGGAGGGGGTTGTGTTCAGAGGGTCACCGCGAAGGATGGTCAACCAAACTACTGTCGGTCGGAGTTTGTACGAAGGCGAGAGGCCCTACACCTTACCACAAGCCTTGAAACGACTAAATGACCAAAGTAACGACGGACCGGAGCGGGGCTCCTGGCTCACCCTCTCTCTCAGCACTCTTCGTGCTCATCCTGCGGATGCCATGGGGTTGCTCTGGCGGAGGGTTATGGGGTGGTGGGTACACGTGCACGGGCCTGTCACTCTGTGCTCTCGGTAGATGACTCACTTGCAGCGTTTATCGGACGCAGGGTGGTTTGCCACGACACCTACCTCGATGATGCACAGCGGGTCTGCCTCGTGCCTGGTTACGGATGCAGGTGAGTGTTTGTGTGTATTCCTATACATACGTACACGTATGCTTTTTAAGGGTTGAGCTTTAAATAACCCCACCTGGGTCCTCATTTATCGAGTTTACAACTCGATCAATGCGGCACCGGGGTCCCATACCACTTATGTCAGGTTCTTATGCGAAGAGCGCGGCCGCTAGTGCTGGCCCTATGGGTCAAGGCGGTAATCCTTCAGGTTTAGACGTTCCCCGTGGGAGTGCGCCTGCGGGTGGCGATGGCTACTCGGCCGGGGTGGGGTGGTCGAGTGCTCGCGTACCTGACGGGCAACCTGAATCACGTAGAGCCAGCAATCCTGCTGCATCTCGATCACCCTCCCCAACCTCGGAAGAGAAGTCACGTCCGGAAAGGTCTGGTCACGGCGTGTGGCAAGCGGTACCGCCACCGAGGAGGTGGCGGAGGAAGGTACGAAATGAGCTGGATAAGAGATGTTGCATAGTATGGGGGCTATCGCATGTCTCTCAGACAGTGGTCATGGCGCGAGAGCTCCGAATTCTCGGTCTCGGGGAAGTCGAGGTGGAATTCGCGGGCAGAGGTAGTGGGCGACATTTGCGGATTAAATGTGCGTCTTGTGAGGAGGCGGAGAAGATGGTGCGGCTGCTGCGGGAGCGTAAGTTCTTCACGGGAAAGGTTCACGTTGCGACGGGTAAGACTTTCCGGGAAAGAGAGAAGCAGCGGGCTGCACGGGGGGGTGCCCAGTATGTAGAGATGCAGAGGGAGCTTCGCAAGCAGGGATTTGGCTACTGGGTGCTCGACGTGGAAGTCGACGAGCCCCAGGGCGAAGCCTCAAGCGGTGAATCTCCCTTGGCGGAGTGGGGCGGGATGCGGGAGCTGGAGGAGCTGGGGCGGAGGGTGCAGGATGGGCCGTGGAGGGTGGCGGAGGGCTCCAGGCGGGCTCAACCGAAGCGCAGGCATCGGCATCAGCTTCGGTCTTCCCAATTTGTGAAAGGCTTCCCACTGAGGGTGGCCTCACATAATTGGCAAGGCAAAGTGGGTGCGGATAGCCCAGGCTTTGGGGAATGGCCGGAGCACTACAAGGAGCGAGGCTGGGTGATCGTCGGAGTCCAGGAGCACAACCTATCGTCGCAGAAGGTGGAGAAGCTCCAAGTCGACGGCTTCGCAGTCCTCGGCAAAGCGGCTGCAACTGGTGCGGGCTCGCGTCTCTTGGGGGGAGTCTTGACGTTGGTGGCCAACTATCTGGCACCGTGCGCTACCATTGTACAGGCGCCTGTTCCACACCCACAGCAATTGTGGGTGAGGCTGTCGTCTGGGAGCGCGACGGCGTCGGATGTGTTCGTCGGCAACGGCTACTTCCCCCAAGAAAATCAACGAGAGGAATCTATTGCAGCCTATGAGGCGTGGCAGGCGGCCGTCTCCTACTTCGCCACCAAAGGTCATGTGGTTACGGTTGGTGATGCTAATGCTAAGCTGGGGCCCGCCAGAATAGCGCGGGAGGAGGGAGTGGTGGGCCTCTTTGGCGAGATAGATGGGAGGGGTAGAGGGGTTAGGAGTGAGAATGGTGAGTTGCTGGCTGCGATGCTTGTTGCCACGGGGTTGCGCAATCTCAGTGGGTTTTCGCAACCACGGGGGGACAAATATTGGTGGTCTAGGCAGGAAAATGTAGGTGGACGAAGGCATCTACTGGATTACATCTGCGTCTCTTCCGAGCTGGCGGAGGAGGCAAGCTTCGGCGTCGACGAGGTAGACCTTGATACCGACCACAAAGCTGTGTGGGCGGAACTGGTCTGGGGGGGACAGCCACCCCCAAAAAGCAGGTAAAGAGGTACAAAGCATTCAAGGCAGAGCGCTTGATAGGCAGGGTAGTTGAAGGTAAGGAGAGTGAGCTGTCTAAGCTTAGGTTGAAGTACGACGAGACCTTTGCAGCTGGTATATCGGGGCTGTTGCCAGATGGCCTCCCAGATCTATCAGCAGTGGAGGACCCGGATGAGCTTCAGCAGGAGGTAGATAGGGTCGCTAGCTTAGTGGTCCGAGCTTTCACGGGCGCAGCCGTGAAGGTCTTGGGAGTTCGGGTGATTAGGCCAGGGTTTACTAATGCATGGTTTGATGAGAGTCTTAGGGAAGCGATTGCGCGACGGAGAGAGGCATACGGCCTCTGGCGAAGGAATGAGGCCAACCGAGAGGCCTGGCAAAGATATAAAGAAGCGAGGAAGGCGGTCAGAAGGTTATGCAAGGAGAAGAAGGAGCAAGCGTGGAAGCGGGTCCAGAATGACACCGCTGCCAACTTCAGGAGCGCTACCATGGCCACGTACTGGAAGCTGTCAAAGCGTTTGGGCGGGGTTCGGCGGTCGAACGCTTCTGCTCCTGTTCGGAAGCCCGATGGCACTCTGGCATGCACACTCCGGGAAAAACTACAAGAATGGGAAGAATACCGCCGACGTATGGTGGTCCCCAAAGAAAACCAGTTTTTGGAGGATGCATGTGTAGAGGAAGTCGGTTCTGATGAGGAAGCAGCGCGGATTGAGCCCGAGCGGAAGGCCCGCGAAACCTTCCAGTATAACGACAACCTGCGCGACCAATTCGAGGCCATGGCGCAAGCCGAGGAGATCCGGACTGAGACGGGCCCGCTGGACTATGATTACACCGAGAAGGAAGTGGAGCTCTGCCAGGAAAATCTCCAGAATCACAAAGCGTGCTCACCGGATAAGATCAAGAACGAGATGCTCAAGTACGGAGGCACGCGGATTGTGAGCTTTCTGGTGCGCTTCTTCAACTGGTTGAAATCGTGCGAATACACCCCCAGCGACTGGGGCAAAGCGATTATCGTCAACATCCCAAAAGGAGGCGACCCAACCGATCCGAAAAATTGGAGAGACATCGCGATTCTGAGCTGTCTGGGTAAGATGTATCTGTCCCTTATGGCGGCGAGGCTTACGGCTTTCATCGACCAGCCGGGCAGGCTTCGCCCAGAGCAGGGTGGGTTCCGGCCAAAACGTAGTACGGGGGACCAGATTTTTGTCCTTAAGGAGCGTCTGCGCCTTAGACAACAAGCTGGCCTCCGTTCTTTCGTTTTGTTCGTGGATCTGAGAAAGGCATTCCCTACGGTTTGGCGGGCCGGGTTGTTTCAGAGGCTAACCCAGATGGGGGTACAGGGCAAGTTCTATCGCATTCTGCGGCGTTTTTACCGAAGAACGTCATCGCGAGTGCTAGTCGATGGCGAACTCACTGGTGAAGTGCTGGAAGAGATGGGAGTTCAGCAAGGGTCACCGTTGTCACCGTCGCTGTTCAACGTCTTCATGGATGAGCTAACGGTCCGAATCGCGAAAGAGTTGGAGATCGAGGACCTCAACCGCATCGAAGACATACGGACCCTGCTTTACGCCGACGACGTTGCGGTAATTGCGCATAGTGTCACGGAGCTTCAACAGATTGTAAATGTCGTGGCGACATTCGTGGAGGACTATCGGCTTGAAATCAACCTGAAACCGGGCAAGACGGAAGTCATGCCGATATACGGGCACGCCAAGTCAAAAAAGTCGCCCCCATGCGTGAGGTTCCGGGGCAAGGTTCTCAACGTCACCGACCACTACAAATACCTGGGAGTTCTGCTCACGGACACCCTCTCCGATAAACCGCAAGCGAAGCGGGCGGCGGAAATCACTGTAGCGGGAACGGCTGCCTGCTACCCCCTCTGGATTGCCCATGAAGTTCCAGCGCGTCTTCGGCTGATGAATTGGCAGCAAATGGTTGGCGCAAAGTTGCTTTACGCATCGGCTTTTTGGGATCTGCCGGGCGCCAACAAGCTGAGTAAGCTGGAGGGCGCGTTGGTAGCGCCCCTGCGGGTCATCTTGGGTGTTGGTACGCGCACAAGCGGCTGCATCACCAGGGGTTTAGGCCGCACGCCGAGTTTTAGCATCCTTGCCAAGGCGGCCCGGCTTCGGTTCCTAGGGCGCATCGAGTTACTGGGCAACACAGCGCTAACACGCAGGCTTTACAACACGGGTCGGTGCAAATGGAAGGAAGATACGGAAAATTTGATCTTAGCAGATCACAGGCTGCGGGAGGGCTTGGATGCGCTCAAGCGGGTCGTGAACGAAGATGGCACGGTAGATGATAAGGACTGGCGGGCCGCTCTGGCGAACTGGAACGAGGTGGTAAAGCAATGGTCTGTCCGGCAGGAAGTAGCTGGCTGGGAGCGGCAGGCTAAGCCCTCTGATGGGCTTAGGGTGCTGCTTAGCCAGATGTCTTCCCGCTCTGCTTTCCCACGTTGGCGGGCGCTGGAGGGGGGAAGTCACAACCTTATCAGAAGGCGATTGTTGAGCTGCAACAATCGCCTTCGCCTCTACCGATCCAAATTTGGCTCATGCTCGCCGGACTGCTCAAGCTGTTTCGCCTTGTGTGGCACTGAGGTTAACGAGTCGTTACGTCACTTCCTGCTGCATTGCCCAACGTTTGCGAGCTCTCGTGAGGCACTGTTTAAGTTTATCGATGAGGCGCAAGCCCGGCAGCCCCTCATGCTGAATCGAGGAGGGCTTTATCACAGGGAACTGCGGGAGGCAGAGGAGGAGATGAGGCTCTTCAAAGAGGAATGGCTGAAGGGGGAGGATGAAAAGATGGCGGCGATGCTCGGCGTTTTGTTTATCCCTGTCCCAGAAGAGGTGGAGGAGGAGTTAGGAAGGTTTGTTGCCACCATCTGGAAGGAGTGGGAGGAGTTGGAGGCGCAGACCAGGGAGGCAGAGGGGGCGGAGGAGGAGGAGGAGGTGATCGACCTCACGGTCGTTCAGGAGGTGGGTAGAAGGAGGGGAAGGCCTAGTCAGGTAGAATGTCTGGCTAGATCTGTTGTAGGTGGAGGTCAGCGCAGCGTCGCGGACTTCTTCTCGGCAGATAACTCCTCTCACTCCTTGCACCCACTTGCACATGCACAGCACGCTCATTTGCACATTGCACTGCCAGTCGAGTCTTTGGAGCGGAGCCGCGTCACCGAACGGTCCCGTGCTACCAATGGAGGCACATGTCCGACAGGATCAAAGGCCAATTGACTGATAAGTCTATTATTATTATTATTATTATTATTATTATTATTATTATTATTATTATTATTATTATTATTAGGGAGTACATAGGCCATCGGTCACTTTCCGTGGGCTGATTGTTATAAAACTCTTAGAGAAATGTTCTATGCCGTCACTTCCTTTATTCCACCGATTGGTGTGGAGACTTTCCTTATGGAATGGAGGACTGGATGCACATGGCCTTTTGGCTCAGCAATTGGCAGACGATACATACATATTATTATTATTATTGTTATTATTATTATTACATATCCGTAGCGCCATCAACATACAAATGTAGGCGATCGCTGGTGGCACGGTGGGCATTCATCTGCTGGCTCTTCCCACTTACCCCGTCTTTGAGGGTCATGTCGGCCTTGGCCTTGAGCAGCAGCGCGGCCACCTCGGTGTGCCCGTTGTACCCGGCGATCATGAGCGCTGTCCATCCGTCCTACACACAGACAAGGGCGAAGCAGCAGAGCGTGCAGCCCACCAGCAGCAACACACAGAGCTACTTGTCTCTCTCTCTCTCTCTCTCTCTCTCTCTCTCTCTCTCTCTCTCTCTCTCTCTCTCTCTCGCGCGCGCGCGCTCTCTCTCTCTGTCTCTCTCTCTCTCTCTCTCTCTCTCTCTCTCTCTCTCTATCTCTCTCTCTCTCTGTTTCTCTCTCTCTCTCTCTCTCTCTCTCTGTATGTCTGTTTTTTTGTGTCTCTCTATCTCTCTCTCTCTCTCTCTCTCTATCTATCTATCTATCTATCTATCTATCTATCTATCTATCTATCTATATATCTATCTATATATCTATCTAAATATCTATCTATCTATCTATCTATCTATCTATCTATCTATCTATCTATCTATCTATCTATCTATCTATCTATCTATCTATCTATCTATCTATCTATATATATATATCTATGTCTGTCTGTCTGTCTGTCTCTCTCTCTCTCTCTATGTATATATATATATATATAATCATTATTATTATTATTATTATCATTATTATCATTATTATCATTATTATTATTACCATTATTATTATTATTATTTGGACACCGTGATAGCCCAGTGGTCAAGTTCTACCATCTGGGCCCTGTCGCCAGTTCGATTCCCGTCGGTGCCACCAGTATTTTCATTGAACATACCGGTCTATTTCTGGACCAGTATTTTCATTGAACATACCGGCCCGTCTGGAAGTGTTGGAACTGCCCTTGCGGGGGTGTCATTAGAGCTTATCGTCAATTCTTCGTACTCCCCTCACGGGTGAGACGATGGAGGCGCATGTGCAGAAATGCATCAGCCATTGACAGAGAAGCACTATTATTATTATTATTATTATTATTATTATTATTATTATTATTATTATTATTATTATTATTATTATTGTTATTATGGACACCGTGATAGCCCAGTGGTCAAGTGGCCAATAATCAGTTTCGAAGAGATTGTGCTCTGTTTTTGGGTAGCATTTGCCCAAAATTCAACGGGTTTCGATAAATCTGGGCCCTGTCGCCAGTTCGATTCCCGTCGGTGCCACCAGTATTTTCATTGAACATACCGGTCCGTCTGGAAGTGTTGGAACTGCCCGTGCGGGGTGTCATTAGAGCCTATCGTCAAATCTTCGTACTCCCCTCACGGGTGAGACGATGGAGGCGCATGTGCAGATTTGCATCAGCCATTGACAGAGAAGCACTATTATTGTTATTATTATTATTATTATTATTATTATTATTATTATTATTATTATTATTATTATTATTATTATTATTATTATTATTTTGGACATCGTGATAGCCCAGTGGTCAAGTTCTACCATCTGGGCCCTGTCGCCAGTTCGATTCCCGTCGGTGCCACCAGTATTTTCATTGAACATACCGGTCCGTTTGGACCAGTATTTTCATTGAACATACCGGTCCGTCTGGAAGTGTTGGAACTGCCCTTGCGGGGGTGTCATTAGAGCCTATCGTCAATTCTTCGTACTCCCCTCACGGGTGAGACGATGGAGGCGCATGTGCAGAAATGCATCAGCCATTGACAGAGAAGCACTATTATTGTTTATTATTATTATTATTATTATTATTATTATTATTATTATTATTATTATTATTATTATTATTATTGTTGTTATTGGACACCGTGATAGCCCAGTGGTCAAGTTCTACCATTTGGGCCCTGTCGCCAGTTCGATTCCCGTCGGTGCCACCAGTATTTTCATTGAACATACCGCTCCGTCTGGACCAGTATTTTCATTGAATATACCGGTCCGTCTGGAAGTGTTGGAACTGCCCTTGCGGGGGTGTCATTAGAGCCTATCGTCAATTCTTCGTACTCCCCTCACGGGTGAGACGATGGAGGCGCATGTGCAGAAATGCATCAGCCATTGACAGAGAAGCACTATTATTATTATTATTATTATTATTATTATTATTATTATTATTATTATTATTATTATTATTATAGTGCCACCAGTATTTTCATTGAACATAATGGACACCGTGATAGCCCAGTGGTCAAGTTCTACCATCTGGGCCCTGTCGCCAGTTCGATTCCCGTCGGTGCCACCAGTATTTTCATTGAACATACCGGTCTATTTCTGGACCAGTATTTTCATTGAACATACCGGCCCGTCTGGAAGTGTTGGAACTGCCCTTGCGGGGGTGTCATTAGAGCTTATCGTCAATTCTTCGTACTCCCCTCACGGGTGAGACGATGGAGGCGCATGTGCAGAAATGCATCAGCCATTGACAGAGAAGCACTATTATTGTTTATTATTATTATTATTATTATTATTATTATTATTATTATTATTATTATTATTGTTGTTATTGGACACCGTGATAGCCCAGTGGTCAAGTTCTACCATTTGGGCCCTGTCGCCAGTTCGATTCCCGTCGGTGCCACCAGTATTTTCATTGAACATACCGCTCCGTCTGGACCAGTATTTTCATTGAATATACCGGTCCGTCTGGAAGTGTTGGAACTGCCCTTGCGGGGGTGTCATTAGAGCCTATCGTCAATTCTTCGTACTCCCCTCACGGGTGAGACGATGGAGGCGCATGTGCAGAAATGCATCAGCCATTGACAGAGAAGCACTATTATTATTATTATTATTATTATTATTATTATTATTATTATTATTATTATTATTATTATTATTATTATAGTGCCACCAGTATTTTCATTGAACATAATGGACACCGTGATAGCCCAGTGGTCAAGTTCTACCATCTGGGCCCTGTCGCCAGTTCGATTCCCGTCGGTGCCACCAGTATTTTCATTGAACATACCGGTCTATTTCTGGACCAGTATTTTCATTGAACATACCGGCCCGTCTGGAAGTGTTGGAACTGCCCTTGCGGGGGTGTCATTAGAGCTTATCGTCAATTCTTCGTACTCCCCTCACGGGTGAGACGATGGAGGCGCATGTGCAGAAATGCATCAGCCATTGACAGAGAAGCACTATTATTATTATTATTATTATTATTATTATTATTATTATTATTATTATTATTACTATTATTATCATCATCATTATCATCATCATCATCATCATCATCATCATCATCATCATCATGGATGCCTTGCTGATGGAAGTAAAAGATGAAACCACTGCGGGACTTTCTATCCTCCACACGAGAAGCAAAATCGGAATCACAATATCCAAACACAGGGGTCCTCTGGCGGACTTGCTTGGGAATCCCGGTCGCCTCACCGAGCTTCACGGAGTGCTGAGCCAAA
>WBZZ01004702.1:302500-305000 GCA_019918135.1 Paulinella micropora | reverse complement strand
AGATACAGATACAGATACAGATACAGATGCAAGAGAGAGAGAGAGAGAGAGAGAGAGAGGGAGAGAGAGAGAAAGACAGACAGACAGATAGAGAATATGTATTTGTCTGCCGGTTCTCGTCTTGAACGCCACTGAGCTGCAGCACGTGCCCAAGCGAAATAGACAGGCAGAAATGCGGACAGACAGGGAGTGTATGTGTGTGTATCTATCTACTATCTATCTACTATCTATCTATCTATCTATCTATCTATCTATCTATCCATTTATCTCTCTCTCTCTCTCTCTCTCTCTCTCTCTTTCTCTCTCTCCAGGTGGAAGGCAATCGATTGCCAGTATTGCCGGCCCCTTTGCATGGAGTCAGCTCGCACTCCCCCTCATTGTCTCTCGCTTCCAGCCCCCCGCTGGCAGCGGAACAGAAAAGGAAAACAAGGGTCGGCAGCATGGAGACGTCATCCATACCCGAATGCTGGCTCGAGATCGAGCTCGAGCCTCTGATGGAGCTCGAGCCTCTGATGGAGCTCGAGCCCCTGACGAAGCTCCCTCTGCTACTAATTCCAGCCTCCCCGCTGGAGGCTGGACCCCACCCCCCGCCTCTCACCACCACCACCGTCACTGCCACACGACGAAAGGAACATGTCTGCGGAGACTGCGACCGAGCCTTCGCGCTATCCCACGACCATACCGTCCACCGCCGACGCATGCACACAGGCGAAAAACCTTTCCCCTGTCCACATTGCGCCAAGAGCTTCGCGGTTGCCAGCCAACGCGCACTGCACCTGCGAAGACATACGGGACAAAAGCCCTTTACTTGCCAGCATTGCCCGCTCACCTTTGCTGCTCCGGCTCAGCTGCGGACTCACGTCGAGCGCGTGTAGACAGTGACCGCATGCTCCGAGATTGGGCGTTGCAGGGCAGGGCCATTAACGTAAGGTGGAACCTCGAGGCCATCAAAAAGCTGGCCCCGCACTATACCGAGGCTAAGGTTTGCCTAGAAAGACTGAACAACGTTGAGTCAGTCACGCTGGAAATCAACCCAAAAACAAAAGATGCCATGCCCAATTTGCTGGATTTCCTCGTCAGGTATTGTCCGGCAATAAGCAAGCTGCGCAGGGCGCCCGCGCGCCGTACTTGGTGACGAACCTGCCGCCCGCGACGGTCCGCGCCGCCTGCAGGTCCCAGAACGTCAGCTGCAAATGTTGCTCTTTGGGATGGTACGCTACCTCGGCCCTGGACAGCAGGCGCAGCTGCCGCAGGACGGGCGTGAAGATGGCCAAGCAAACGCACGCAGGTCAACCGCGCGCCCTTCGTGCGGCAGCGCGGCGTACACGACGATGGGCCTGAGATAGGAAACGGCCAGGTGGCATCCCTCCCAGCTAACCCCGTATTTTGTTTGCAGGTGCTCGACATACTTGCGCAACAGCCGCCGCAACTTCGTGCGCCACGCGCCGGACTCCGTTTCAAGAACAGCTGCTGCAACTTGTGTTTTTTCGCAAAGCGCAGGAAATGTCCCGCGGCCTCACAAGAGCGTTCGGCCGAGCGGACGGAGCGCACCGGACCCCACCTCTCCGCATT
The DNA here is from genome assembly GCA_019918135.1 of Paulinella micropora. Classification (NCBI taxonomy): domain Eukaryota; phylum Cercozoa; class Imbricatea; order Euglyphida; family Paulinellidae; genus Paulinella; species Paulinella micropora. The sequence goes on along the minus strand of WBZZ01004702.1, from coordinate 303,428 downwards.
GAAGTGCCTAGCAGTCACGAACCGGACGAACCGCGCAAACTCAACTGGGTCGCTCGTCATTTAAACCAAAAAAGAAAAAAGAGTCTGATTAGTTTTTTTTTTTTTCTTTTTGATTATGGTTTGCTCCGGCCGGAGGCCGGAGTTAACCGACGTTAAAATTTATTTGAGACCGTTACTTTTTATTTGACCGTTTCTCTTTTGGTAGTAAGGCCGGCGCGCCAGCGAAGCTGGCGCGGTTGGTTTGTTCCGGCTATGTTTTTTCTGTTTGTCTGCTCAGTTTTCCGAAGTTGGGAAAGAGCAAAGCGTTTGATCATGGCTTCCGAGGCAAAGATGAGCTTGAAGATTGGTTGCTGTGTTTCGTTCATTGCGGCCATGAAGATCGACTCTGAGTCTTTATTCACGAGGTTTGGCAAAAACGCCGAAACAATTCGCGTCACCGGCAAGCTTAAGAACCTCAAGGAGAAAGTTGGCGTTGTATCTATTCGAAACTTGGAAGAAAGTTGGGATGTACGAATCCCGAAGGGTTTCTTACGCTGGGAGGTGCAGGAAAAGTTATTCAAATTTATTGACCATACTGGTAAAGTAGTATGGGACTCCGTGACTGATGAGCGTCCAGTTGTCGAAGATGGAGACCTTGAAGCGTTTACGAAAACTCCCCTGGCGAGAAGTGTGACTAAGGATTCTTTCCTCAAGTCTATCAACGACTTCAAGAGTATTATTAAAGACAGAAAGAATAAGGGGAGAACTACGGCCATCGCTACTCACCTCAGCAACTTGTACCCCCACATCTCGCTTCATAAGTTGGCGGACGTTCATTTCGGTAAGACGGACGAGGTCAAAAAGTGTCTCAACAAAAGATTGTTGGCGAGAGGCATGGCACAGCAAATTGTCAACGGGGATATTAAGTGGGAGGACGTTGTAAGAAACG
>WBZZ01004702.1:287500-297500 GCA_019918135.1 Paulinella micropora | reverse complement strand
AGAAAGTTGGACAGATCAGGAGTTAGTCCTGCTGAGGTCAAACAAGAACATACCCTCCTCCCCCCAGCGTGAAGTTCACTGTGCCCCCGGAAACAGACCCGATAATTTGTAAACACCGCGGACAACCCGGAAATATGCAATCCCGAATCTGTCCAAGAAATTGTCTTGAGATCTTGGCCCTCCTGTCCTTGCCCACGATCACACCTGTCAATATATACGTAAAGCACCGACCAAGCGAGAAAGCAAGCAAAGAACCATAACATCGAATGTTTATATCATTTATCAAGTACGCGCAAACATATACAGTATGCCAGGGGGCAATGAGAAGATAGATGAAAGGAGAAAGATGCTTGTGTAAGTGGGGAAAGCGGTAGGAATGGAGTACCTATACTTACCTGGGTAACACTATCCTACCTCAGACGCAGTCGCCGTCATGTGACCTAAACAAACCTACACATCTTTCCGGACTTTCATGATACTTTCCCCGTAAATTACCTTTCGTTGGAAATATGCATATGTATATGCATTAAATATGTATATCGATATAATATGCTATAAGTCTGATCATGCCCTGCCATATCCTAGTCATACACCTGCAGAAATGCACGAGTCATATACTATATATATACATATATAAATATATATATATATATATATATATATATATATATATGTGTGTGTGTGTGTATATAAACCGTCTCCCATTTAACCTACGACAATAATGGTGGCGACGATGTACATACATACATATATATATATATATATATATATATATATATATATATATATATATATATATATATATATATAGCATGTCCGCCCATAAACTAAGGAAAGGGAAGATCATGCACATGGTCATGATACAGACAAATACTAGTTATGATGCATACGGTAAGGCATAAACGTACAATAAACATATTATATACATGACTTGTAATGCAGACATAAATACGACCTAAGGCTGTTATATATATATATATATTATATATATATATATATATTACATATACACATATATATATGTATATATTATATATATACATATATATACATATATATACATATATATATCATATGTACATATATATATATATACGATATATATATGTATATTATATATATATATACATTTTTATATATATATATATATATATATATATATATATATATATATCAACACACATGCCATGAGTACGTAAGAGATACTATTATGTACACATCTACACGCATGTAATAGTGCTAGGGTCTCAAAATAAATGCATGCAAAAGATACATACAGTTACAAATACAGCACTATTCGATGGAAAGAAATAAATACCCCAAAATCCACACTGTGATTGCCTTATAAGTCAATGTAAGGAAAAAGCAAACACTCATGGGTAGCGTCAACACGAATCACTCGACAAACAGATCAATCACTAACATGCGAAATGATAGGCACTCTGTGATCGCAGTGATCGTAGATCGACGTATACACAAGTAAATGAGTAAGACAGAGATAGGGATACGATGTAGATAAACATGCGGGTGACGCAGTTGATAGAATAGGAAGGACAGAAGAGGTAAATAGATAGGAAGACTACAAGAAGAAGATAGAAACAGTATCCTCTCTCCCTTTCTTCTACTCTCCTATAAGGCGAGCTATTCCCGTCTCTCTCCTATACTATCCTACCACCATCGAGCATCATACCTTCTAACTCTATCATATCACTGCGCTCCTGCTTTCCTCTAATGACCTCAGGCCACATACACACCCAGGGCGTACATATGGGACAAGACGCATACACACTTGTCGCGCAATTGAAAGACACATAATATATGGCAACGCACGTGAGACACAATAATATTATATCCCATCCGAATAGCACACATAATTATATAATAGAGTGATGACAGTATATTCTGCAACACATAGGGTGACCAACGAAATGTATGTAAACCAAAAGGTGATATATACATACATATATATGTAATATGTACAGACACCCCATGCAGAAATCGCAATCGTCCATGATCATGCATGACAGGGACGGTAACTTATCAAAATCACATAAGGGTATGCAGTTCATAAATGACAAACACAGGTAGAACATATCGATAATGCAAATACGATGGTGATGTGTGGATGGATAACACAAGTTGGACCAAATATGTAGGTAAGTTAACAGAAAGATGGTAAGACAGAACTACAACGTTTGTTGTTTGTGAATCATTATCGAATGGATTGAAGGACCTAACTGTGAAGGATGGGTTATGTTACAAGCCGAACGGCAAGTACAGTGAGTTCTACACGGAAATGTTATCCGTGATGGATTACGGAATTATAGACCTAGCATACCACCACAAGAACGCTTTTGCAGAGCAACTAGTGGAATCTATGCCTCACTTAGCCCACATTCATAACGAGGTAGTGGAAGAGGGATCTTTGAGTGCGTATTTACGCAAATTACACTCGAAAGACGCATAATTGTTCTTTACTCCCAGGACAGCAGCTAGGAAGAAAGCAGCGTTTGATGCGAAGAGAAGAGAGTTAGACGGAGCGTCAGAAGAAGAGGATGAAGACGCCGGAAACACAGAGGACTCTATGGATTCGGAACAGTTGAGAATAGAGAGATCTCTTCCTTGCCCGTACGAGGATTATAAACAAGCAAGGGAGGAGTACGACCGGTTACATGAAGAAAGGTACAACCAAGAGAGAGCGGAGACAGAAGCAAAAGAAAAAGAGGAAAGAGAGAAAGAGACAGGAAAGGAGAAGACAGAAGTTGACGAGCACAACCTGATGGTAGCAGACGGGAAGGGAAAAGGCAAGAAAGAAAGGATGATAGTGCAGGATAGTGGATCATCACGAGACATAGCTTGCACCACAGCCATATTGAGCAACCTATCTGATGTTGCCCCAGTAAGTCTGATTACCGGAAATGGTGAGAGTGTAGTTAACCAGAAGGGAGAAGCGAGATTGACTAGTGTAGATGGGAGCGGAAAACCGGTACTGGTAAAGAAAGAGATGTTGTACGACCCCAGAGTGCCTGTGAACATAGTCTCAACAGGCAGCATGGATCATTTCTACCATAGATCTGTTGTTCACTAGAACGGTCAGTTGCTTATTCTGAAGCACCCCATAAGAGTGAAAGAGAGTGACGTGATTGTCAGGGGGAGAAGGACTCCAGGTATGCTATACCGGTGGGACACGGAGTATGATCAACCTCTAGACATAAATACGAGATTTGACCCCAAGATCAAAGAGAAGAAGGCAAAGACGGGGTAAGCGGGGAGGGAACCCCCAAGGTAAAAGAGAGTAAGAAAGAAGAAGCGAAAGTTTGTGAGAATAGAGAGAATAAGGGATGTGTGTTATATAGTATGTATCCTGAGAAGAGTGCGAACAAGAAGCCTGTAGACATCTATGTCATGCATCAGTGCAGCGGGCATAAGGCAATAAAGAAGACCTATGCATTAGGCAAGGAATTGGGACGCAAAGTTGTAGGAAACGAGGATTTAGTTAGATATTGTGAAGCGTGTATGATGGGTAAGGCTAAAGAGTTGCCCAGATTTAAGAAGAATAGAATCAGGAGAGCTAGTTATGCGAGTGAGATTTTGCACGTAGATACAGCCGGACCGTGGGCTGTCATGTCCATTAACGGCAAGTACTACAAGTTTTGTGTTACAGACGATTTTTCAGGTTATATTTTAGACTTTTACTTGAGGCACAAGAACGAGTTTGTAGAGTGCCTTAAGCAGGCTGTAGCGTGGTTTGAACGACAGACCGGCAGGAAGGTCAAACTTGTCACGTGTGACAACGAATTCGTTGCTCCCGTGGAAATTATTGAATGGTGGAAACCATTGCAGTTCATTTGGAAAATTTCAGCACCGGGAGATAAGGACGGAAATCCGATAGCTGAAAAGGTTAACGACATAACGGCAGGGCCAGCTAGGGCTATGAGATATGAAGCTAACCTTCCACTTAAATTTTGGGCTGAGATGGAACACACCGCAACCACTCTACACAACATATTGCCAGCTACGACCGGACCACGTCAGGGGATTTCACCCTTTGAGCAGTGTTTGGGTTACAAACCGGCCATTCGGCAACTGAAACCAATAGGATGTATGGCAGTAATGTATGTCGGTAAGCAAGTTGGCAAAGGGAACTATAGGGGAAAACGCGTAATGCTTTTGGGATACGATGTATTCAAAGAGCTTTACAGGGTTCGGGACGGCCAAAAGTCATACCGAACGTGCGTTTTAGCCCTCACATAGTCGGAAAGGATGCACACCCACCCAGAGGAGACGAATGGGACGACGAGAAATCTGAGGGGGAGAGTAGCAATACAGAGCAGCTTGAGCAGACGGAGACAGAACCGGAACTTGAAGTTCAGGGGGAGTCAAAGGAGCATGAGGAAAAACATGGAGTTGAGGACGACACTGGTCCAGATTCCAGTCTTCCCATTGACTCTGACAGAAGCCAAGTTGTTGAACAGGACGACGGGGTAACACCTATCGAATCGCTTAGTGCGCAAGACCCTTCAGCTAGTCACCCGAGCCGGAGATATAGGGAAGGAGAAGCGCCAAACAAGGGCCTCACTTGGGAGCAAAGTGATAGGATCACGACAGCTAACATAGTGAGAGGGAAACGAGAAAGAAAGGAACGGATGATAGCAACGCCGGTTATACAACCAGTCAAAACTAAGAAGGTAGTCAAAGAAGATACCTCATTAGCAGATGTCAAGGTAGTAGTACCAGCTGTAGCTTTCGGTGAACTTTGGGCAAAGGAAGAATATGGAGACAGTTGGAAGGAAGCCAAACGAGCAGGAAAAGTTTTAAAGCCATGCGAAAAAGGCGATAGACTTAAAGTTCGTAAGCAACCTAAGCCAAGTCACTTTGTAGCTTTTGATGACGGTTTAGTTGAAAAGATGCTAGACAGTGAAATCAAGAAATATAAAGTAGACCTAATCCATCCGCCCGGGGAACTTGAGAGTGACAAGTCGTCTGAGGAAAGCATACTAGGAGAGGATAGTAGTGAAGTTTTACTCTACCTCACACTGCGTGTGCCAAAAACGATAGTTGACGAAGGGTTGACAGCAAAGGAGTTGAAAGAAGGGATGGATAAAGAGATTCAAGCTCTTAAGTCTTTTCACACCTATACCTGGGTAAGCCATAAGGAAGCAAAAGAGAAGGGAGTATCAAAGATAGTTAGATTGACATGGGTACATAAAGTTAAACTTGATGATAAAGGAAGAAAGTTTGTCAAGTCACACGATTAGCTTTGAGAGGAGATATGCTAGAGCCAGGAGTTAGCTACAATCCAGATCAGCTCTTGTACCATGTGCAGCACATCGATCACTACTTTTCTTAGCTAAGATAGCCGCTTGGCATGATCACAAGCTTCATGGTATAGACTTCAAAAATGCTTATTTGAATGCTAGAATGAACGATCCTGTTTGTGCGTACGCCCCAGAAGGTTTAGACAGAGAGGGTCATGAAGGCATAATATTAAGGATAGATGGAGCTTTGTACGGTGCACCCGAGGCAGGCAGACGTTGGTACGATATCTTAGCCCCTAAGTTAGAGGAGTTAGGATTTCGACTGCTAGACGCCGATCTATGTATGTTCGTTGAGAAGGATAAGCCCATAAGAGATGCAATCATAGGCATATTTCATGTAGATGATTTAGTTTTCTCGGCGCCTAACGAACACGCGTATGAAAGGTTTGCGAGCCAACTAGAAAAGTTCTATCCTCTGAAACGATTGGGAGTAGCCAAGAGTTTAAGGGTATAGAAATAGAACAGGAAGGAGGTCGCATTGTGCTACATCAGACGAGATATCAGAAACAGATCTTGAAAGTTGTAGGATATGCAGACGCACGACCGCTAAGCACACCTAGCGCTGAACAAGAGCCAGAGCCGATGTCTGAGTCTAGTGCACTTAGGAAGCATTCTATTCCTAGCTTAGTTGGAAAGTTACTATTTTTGACTAAGATGACGAGACCAGATGCAGATCAAGCTTTAAATGCAGCTAGTGTCATGCAGACTGTTGACGCAGGAATGACCTATGCAATGTTAGGACGAATTTTTCGGTATTTAGTGAAGTCATATCGCGGTATTGCATTTCACGGACCGAAATCCTCGCAAGAAGCAAGAACATATCCCGGAATTACTTTGTGGCCAGATGTGGCACATAAGGTTTGCAAAAAGACCGGAAAGTCTCGTACTGGGTATGTTGTCCTATGGAGTGGAGACCCGATTGCGTGGTTATCAAAGCGGCAATCACGGATAGCATTGAGCTTGAATGATGCGGAAATCTTCGCAGCGGTAGAATGTATCCGGAAGGATTAGCAGTAAGGCATATAGCGGAGGAACTAGGAATAGCACAGAAAAGCCCGTTAGAATTATTTGAAGACAACGCACAGACCATATTAGCAGCAGAGAGAGGAATGTCAGGATCACGCACCAAACACCTACCACTTGAACTTTATTTCATGCATCATGCACAACGTGATAAAGAAGTCAGGTTCGTAAAGATAGGAACTAAGAAACAGATGGCAGATGTACTCACTAAACACGTACCTAAAGATCAGTTTGAGTATTTGCTTAGTAAGTTCATGATCACACTTGAACCATAACTTCATTTACGGAAAATATGCAAATTTCCGCGTAGTCTACTCATGATGTTCTCTTGTGTGTCTTTGTGTGAGTTTGTGTTTTCTCTTTGCAGGCGATGTCTCTATATAGGTATTAGTTTGAGGCGAGAGGAATGATCCCGTCGACTTGAATTCGAGCGTTAGCGAAGCTTGTGACATAGCGTCACCATCGGTCGTCAACGACGAGAGCGGGATGGCGAAGTCAGAAGGCAAGGAGAAAGTCGGACATGTGGACGTCGGACTGGGATTGCTACGACCGTAGGCTTCATTCGGTATGATCGCAGACTACCATCGTATTAACCGAGGGCTTGAAAAGTAATAAGTTTTCAGTGTAATTTACACGGGAAAAGCAACCACTGGTTTGCTATTACGTAATTATCGATTTTATTTGTAAGTACGAGTTATTGTCACTAACGTATGAGCCCTTTTACATTGACTTAATCGACCTAATCCATCGAGATGCTTCTTCAGCGACGAGTTGATGATTCATATGGATTCTACGATTTTTGACTTTAAACGTTTTGAGTCGCGTAAGCTTAGTTAGTATTTCGAATATCAAGCTCACAAGCGTAACGTGATTATTGCGAAGTAACACGACCGTTCAGGGTCACAATTGACATCGAATTAAGGGCGGCGTTGACAGTATTATTCGAGTCGTTTAGACGCCAACTTCTAGTCATTGTTCAATTATGATTAATCACAGTACGGAGTAATATTTTACTAAGTCATAATTAGTCACTAACGGTAATAGGTAATTCAAGTCAATTGTGCACATTACTTTACAATTGTGCATCGGACCATAACATTGAGTTTCATTATTGTTAGTCACATGTCACGCACTTAGACTAGTTAGCTCTTTCTCAGTTCAGTTCCGCGTTGAAGCCTTCTGAGTAAAGTGGCTGTGAGCAACCTGGCTTTTAACGAAGACTCCCGACAAACCGCAAGTGAAAGGTAGGGTAAGGTCCGTAAGTGACCGGTTTATACCTAATCGCCGATACTTGCCACTCGACGTACTAGAATTGAGTGGGAAGCAAAAGACGTAAATCATAAGAAAAAAGGCATTAAAAAAACCTTAGGTGCCAAAAACATCCCCACCCCCCCCCCCCTCGCGGGATGTTTTTCGCCAGAGTTTACTGTACAACTAATTACAAACTAACGTAAATACCGGTTGTATTATTCCCATCCTGACTTAATAGACCTCCTAAGTTTTTCAGTATACTATCATTTGTCAGGACAGAACCAAATGCCATTTTAATCTTTGTCTGTTGCCGTCACGGTTTTGCTTTTTCGGCTTCACTGAGTTAATATAACGAGACATCATTCTCTTTATTTGAGGACTATGTTTGGTTCAGTGTATTACCGACTTTTATCGACTCGGAGCTATCGGTGGGGGCATTACAGCAGCCGCAGTGAAAGAAAGAGAAAAAGACTTTCACATAAGCATGTTCACTGTACTCTTCCTCTTTCCATTTATGTCTTCGACTGGCAAGTATTACTATGATAGTATCTAACAATTATAATTAAAGAAAAAAGGTGATGATACTATTTGCGCAAAAGAAAAAGGAATGAACTCAAAGCAAAAGACGCCTTCAGCAGCAGATGACATATTGAAAAATCACGCAACAACGCAATTGGAAAAATAAGGAAGGGTCTTGGTCACGCCTATTTAAGTGGAGAGACCATCATTCAGTGTCATCCTTAGTGTCATCGTCGGCACAAATTATGTTGACGTGGTCGGGGGGCATGCCGATATCTTTGAGGACACGACGCAGCCAGATATTCTTGATGGAACTGCGCAAGAACCATAATCATATAGTAATATGAGTTGTTTGTAGGTTTTGTTGTTTGCAAGTAACAAAATGTTGACACATAGTGATGTGAGTGGTTTACACATGCGCGTGTACTTCCATTTTTACCTACACATATGTACATACCCATACATACATACATACATACATACATACTTACAAACATACATACATACATACATACATACCCACATACAAGAATAACCAACACGCTTTAATGAGACTTTGCAAGAACGAAATGCACCACAACAGTTTCTAAGAGGGCTTAGCCATTAAGCAGAATTTTGAAAACATGTTAGAGTGTTTGTAAGCCTGTTGCGTCCAACATCCTGCATGAAAGCCCCTTAGAAAGATGTGGCTAATCTCTTCAAATTCAGCTTTCGACGCAACGACGCAACAGTAGCTGACAACAAGACCACAACCACATGCAAGACAGCAAGTTCTCTACAGAGGGGAAAAAATGTATACACCTTATAGAACCAAGCGATCATTTATAAAATTTTTACTATGCTGCTGCAACTGCGCCAAAACGCTACTCAGTTCACCGTTGGCTTTACATCGTCTATCCCAAATATCAGTGTGCTGTTCTGACGTGCAATCTTACAAAACAAGTGAATTCAAATATTTTGATAAGGACGGGGTGGGAACGAGTACATGTCCCTCAAGCTATTAAATCATCCACAGCTCTATGGATCCATTCATCATTAGCTAGCTGCCCACCAAACCTTTGCAGTATGAAACATGTGAAACAATTGAAACACAGTAAACTTAACAAGCTTAAGTATGCACGCACACAAATACACACACACACACATACACACACACACATATATATATATACTATTTATACTATATATACAATATAATATAATATAATATAATATAATATAATATAATATAATATAATATAATTATATATATATATATATATATAAATTCAACGTCGATCGAGCTCCTCCACCCATCCACCATGCAACTCGAGTAAATTAAGAAGACCTCAGCTCAGCACTATATTGCAAGTATTCAAAAAGTGAGTCTTTCTCAGTCAGTTATTGCATCTAAGTCGAGATGTGGTGTATGAACGTGCATGTGAAGAGGTCTCTCAATAGAAGTGATACTCGAGCAAAGGGGCAACACTTGACTGAGAACAAACCCAAAGAATGATTAGAAAGTAAACAGTCCGTAAGCATAGTAACTGAGATCCTTTCTTGCTACACAAGCTCGCTACACAATTATTACCGGGTGTGATATATCCCGAGTGATTCCAGCTCGTCGATTCTTGCCCAGAAAGCCTCATTCGTCTGCGTCAACAAGTACAAGAGGTTCTGAGTTCATGGATACACAAACATGGTGATTGCTTGATGCGCTTCGTTCTCAGCGACGTCTGCCAGTGGTTGGCTGTTGCTACGTGCAATGGCAGAGACCTAGTTGAAGGCTTTCATCAATAACCTTCTGATGAGTCACAATATGTCTTGCACTGATTTGTCTTCCCACAAAACGCGCTGGAAATCAGAGTTCACCGTACTCAAATTCTAAGGACTTATCATGTGTGATAGTC
>WBZZ01004702.1:280000-282500 GCA_019918135.1 Paulinella micropora | reverse complement strand
AATAAATAAATAAATAAATAAATAAATAAATAAATGATTGAATAAATAAATAAATAAATAAATAAATAAATAAATAAATAAATAAATAAATGAATAAAGAAATGAATAAAGAAATGAATAAAGAAATGAATAAATAAATTAATAATAACAAGGATTAGACATAGGGCAATTTTAATAAGTAAAATTGATAACACAAACAAATACCTTAACACAATGAACAAAGAAATGAAATCAGTAAGAAATAATGAAGAAACAAATAAATGTGATAAGGTAGCATGTAGGCCAGCTCGAGTGTACCGTTGCGGCGGGAGAGGGGCAAAAATAGTTGAAACGTCACACAAGTGTCAGAATCGATGCAGCTTGGAGGTTGAGGTTTCTCTTGATATTTTGTCCCGGGAATTTTGATGCCAGTAACGAGGCCAGCTTTTGGACCCATTAACGTTAGATTGATCTAAAACAGACAAAATCACCTGAAAGATAAGCGCAAGCCAGGGGTCTACATGCATACAGAAAGGCGGGATACATAACGGAAGGATCGGACAACCATGACAAGCCTTGCACAGGCAGAGACATCAGCAGAAATGTCACCGAGGGCAAACGAAGACCCGCACACATACAGGTGCATACACACATAGAGGGCGGAAAGAGAGAGAGAGAGAGAGGGGGGGGGGGGGTGAAAAGAGGAGGGAAGGGAGGGGGGGGGGGCTGAAAGAGAAAGATTTTTTGTTAGCCTCTTTACACACAAGCTTTGCAGAAGTGTGCTTTATGGGCCACTGCAACGCGGTACACCACAACGACGTTGTACATGTCAGGAAGTGGGTTTGGCACATTTCAAAGATAGTAACAGACGCCTTTAGATGGAAAGGCATCGGCGGTGGTGTGCTGACTAAATTAAATTTTAAGCTGTGAACAAACACGAAAAATCTAAACTGTCAATATTAATCGAATATGCACCTTGTAGCAGACAAGCTTCACTTGTTAATTCCAAAAGCATTATCTGCAAAAACCCGTAAATCTTCGTTAAATTTTGCCCAAATGAGTATCCTTTTCTAAAACATGAAAAGTAAGCTGATAATACCTCCTCGACTTCGTCCAGCTTGGTACGTACAACAGACCAGGATACCACGTTTGCGTTTGCATCGTCCAGCGATGCTCCAACAGTAGCTGGCTGCGCGGGGATTTTATCACCTTTGATCGCCACAAAGGTGACATCATTGCTCATCAAAAAGTATTTGCCCAAGCAGGATGAAGCAGAAGCAATCTTAGTTGTGACACTATCTGCGGAAAGAGGAGGCATGGCTTCAGTAATCCGCTTCTGCAGTACACGAAGATAGCCTTGCATCATGTGATCTTGAACCTGAGTTAGGCTGTATAGAGTTTCCTTCTTCTTGATGTCAAATTCAGACATGAATTCCTTGTGTATTTGTTCGCTGCTCTTAATGGAGCATTCGCAACTGTAATGGTCGACAGTGACATAATCAGTGACCACTTCGTTATTTACCATCCTGGTGATGGGAACTTGTTCTTTCTTGACAAGTCTTGCAGGCTGAATGTGAAAATAACGGCCAAAGCCTAGAAAGAGAGGTAGCAGCTTACCAATATATGGAATAAGGCGGATGGCAAGCTCAAGAAGAGGCGCTGGCCGGGCTGCCTTCTTGGTTGAATATTTCGGAACATATAATATGCCAACATGCTGTAACCTGTTCTTCGTCTCTTGCATCCCCACCTCCAGTGCTGAGTTTAACAACGCGCTTGCTTCTTCAGTCAGCCTCTGAGCACTGTGCCGATCCTCGCTTTTGCAAAGATTGATACGAACCGTTTCCAAAGGACAAGAGTCGGGGTACCATATCGTCTTGGTTGACGTAGTGGCAAAAGAAGTCTTCATATTCCTTGTTGCTATCAGCAGCTACTTGGTCGCAGCAGAAGGATGCACCAAACGTCACGCAGTTGACCCGAGGCTTGTTTTGAACACGCTTGATTTGAATACGAGAGTCTTGGAGAAAGAGCAGTGCGATGATCGTGGCCACTGATCCTCCTTTACTGTGCCCAGTAAAAACAATAGAGTATTCTGGATTGTCTTCCAAAAATGTGCTGAAGGGACCTACGGGGATTTTTGAGGCCTGTCGATAAAACCCATCATGAAATCGTCCCCTCATATCATTAGGTATCCCAAACAGGCACAGATCAATCAAAACATCTTGGAAGTTAACCGTGCCTCGAAACGCGACATACAACTCCTTTGTCTTTTTCTTAAGCCCCAGAGCGTACCTTTCAGAGCACCCTGAGCCTGACAGGACCACCTCGGTTAAGCCGTGCTTGAGCTCTTTCAGATGGTCGAGCCGACGGACCATAGCCTCCTCTGTCTCGGCGTAGGCAGCCCAAGACAGAGCAAGGCAAGTTAAGTGACGCCATGCTGCTTCGTTCTTTTCTTCATTTTTCCCTTCAGGAAGCCACGGTGGATAACTAAATGTTGATTTCTCACTCATCAGGATGTCGCCAA
>WBZZ01004702.1:257500-277500 GCA_019918135.1 Paulinella micropora | reverse complement strand
GATATATTTATTTTATTTTTGAAAAATCAAAACCTTAATATAACATGTCAAGCATAGACTACGGGGGGCAAACTTGGAGCCTTGACAAACTCACAGAACAGGGCATACAATACCAAATACGGCAAAACAAACTCTATGTAAAAAAACCAAACTGCAAGAGGTTTTATGATATAACAACACCAAGAGGGACACTACCAAACCCTGAGCAGTATGTAATGCCAGACAGAAAACAAAGGGAAATAAAAGAGAGGAAAAGGGAAGAACCAAATGTCATTGACTTCAATGGATATAAATTAATACGACAAGACATGAAACACGATTTACCAGTGGGGCAGTCATTGTATAATGTAAAAATCAATAAAAACTTTTCTCAAAAGATTAAAAAGTTTTCGTTGGAAGATATTATAAAAATGATAGGTTCAATCGTGGATGATTTTAAGTCTTTATATAATTCAAACGACAAAATACAAGTAAGGATATCGGCTATTTCTGAATCGTGGAATGTTCAAACAAGAAATTCTCTTGTAAAAGTAAAAGACTTTGACTTACAAGACATATTAGAAAGACTTACAAAAATTTTACAATCAAACGACGAAGTGTGGATGGACAAAGAAGGAGCAACTATGGAGTTGATTGATTTCAATTTTATGGGAGTAAGGATGCCAGAGGGAGGGGCTAGATTGAAAGCAATAACACAGGAGGACATTTACAAAAAGAAAGGAGTGATACAAATAAACAATGACGACAACATATGTCTTGCAAGGGCTATCGTTGTGGCAACTGCCAAGATAGAGAAACACAACAAATACGAACAAATAAGGAAGGGTCGCAGGATACAGGACGAACTGGCAAATACATTACATGAGGAGGCCGGTGTCATAAAAGATTTATGTGGTCTTTCTGAGGTAGATGTGTTTGCTAGTCATATAAAATACAACATAGTAATTGTTGAACATCCAGACAAGATAATATATAAAACCGAATTCAAAGATGAAAAGGAGCAACCATACAAACACATATACATACTCAAAACCAAAAATCATTACGACACCATAGTTAGCATGAAGGCATTCCTATCAAAACGAAACTTTTGCGAGCAGTGTATGAAGGGTTATGAGCATAATCATTCCTGTGTGGCGAAATGTAATATATGCCTTACGGATGGATGTAAGGGGTATAACAACATAACAAAATGGAAACAATGCGAAAAATGTAATCGTAAATTTCCGAATGATGAATGCTTCAACAATCACAGAGCCACCACATGCGACAACAAAAAGAAATGTCTTAACTGCTCTAAGACATTCACAGGCGAACATAAGTATGGTTATGACAAATGTAAAAATTGTAAAATCCTCCAACCATTTGAGCATAGGTGTAATATGAAACAAAAAGAAATACATAAGCCCTCTGATAAATATGTGTTCTTTGACTTTGAGGCATCACAAGAGACAGGCACACATATCATTAACCATTCAGAGAGCCAGTATTTCACAGACAGCACACCCATGATACACAAAAGCATAGAAGAGTTTTGTAATTGGGCATTTGGCAATCAACACAAGGACTTCACATTCATAGCACATAATGCGAGGGGTTATGATTGTCAGTTTGTGCTTAAGTGGTTGATTGAAAAAGGCATTTCACCATTTGTCATATATCAAGGGGGAAAGATTATGATGATGGCTGTAGGCAAGATTAGATTTATTGATAGTCTATCTTTCCTAACTATGCCCCTGTCCGATTTCCCTGAGACTTTTGGTTTAGATGAATTAAAGAAAGGATTTTTCCCACATTTCTTCAATACTGAGGCAAATCAAAATTATGTAGGGGCAATACCAGATAAGGACTATTACGGCTACAACACATTTTCAAAACATAAACGACAAGAATTTCTGAAATGGTATGAAGAACAAAAGGACAAAGTGTTTGATTTTAAAAAAGAAATGGAAGCATATTGTCATAGTGATGTGGATATATTGAGAAGGGGGTGTATGAAATTTAGAGAGAGCTTTCTAGAATTTGGCATAGACCCATTCCAATACACAACTATCGCATCTACCTGTATGGCGTTATATAAAGCAATCTATATGCCGAAAGATAGCATAGCAGTCATACCAACACACAGAACAGACAAAGCGAAAACGAGCCGTATGTGTGTGGAGTGGCTATCATACCGAGAGAAGAAAGACAATACAACCATACATCACGGATTAAATGGAAAAGAAAAAATGATACATTTAAAAGGCGGAGGTAAGGCATACTTAGACGGATATGACCCACAGACAAAAACAGCATATGAGTTTCATGGGTGCTACTGGCACGGGTGTCCTGAGTGTTATGACGGCAATCAAATGAATAAAGAGCAATCTGTTAATAAGACATTTGGACAATTATACAAGGAAACAAAACGACGGGAAACTTTAATAAAGCAACACGAGGAAGTGAATAATTTAATAACAATATGGGGTTGTAAGTGGAACAGAATACGAGTAAGGCAGGAATTCAAAAGGAACATAGAAGAGACATTAATGGAGCAAGAGACAATCAACCCACGACACGCGATGTTTGGGGGAAGGACAAATGCTCTATCTTTATATTGGAGGGCTATGAATGAACAACAATACGCCAAATACATTGACATATGCTCCCTCTATCCGTCTGTTATGTTTTATGACCCCTACCCTCTCGGACATCATAAAGTAATCAAAAATACACAAGCATTACAAATGATAAAGCAAAAGACAGCATTTGGATTAGCCAAAGTTAAAATGCTACCGCCAAGGGGACTAATTCACCCAGTCCTACCCTGTCAAGATAGAGGAAAGATGATGTATTATTTATGCAATAAGTGTGGAAAGGAAAACCTACAAGACAAATGCGAGCACGACGACACAGAGAGGGTATTAGCAGGCACTTGGGCAACACCACTCATTTATAAAGCAATGGAAAAAGGTTATAATATCATTAAAGTTTATGAGGTGTGGCACTGGGAACAACAGACAACAACACTATTCAAAGACTACATAAAAACCTTTCTACAAGTAAAGCAAGAGGCAAGTGGCTACCCGTCAAATGTGGAAACAGAGGAACAAAAAGACAATTACATAAAAGACTATGAGGAAAAGATGGGTATTAAGTTGGACAAAAGCAAAATAGAAAAGAATGAAGGAAGGAGGGCAGTCGCAAAACTATGTCTGAATTCTCTGTGGGGAAAGTTTGGACAACAAAGCAACAAGACACAGACGACAATAGTCAGGAGTGAGGCAGAATTATACAAAATACTAAATGACAAAGACATAAACGAAATCTCAATCAATATGATAAATAAAGAATGCCTTGAACTATCCTACAATCTACACGCCGAAAAAGTGTCAGACCCTTACAACACAAACATATGTGTGGCTTTATTCACAACAGCACACGCACAAATGAGATTGTATGATATGATGGATAGATTGGGAGATAGGGTATTATATCACGACACAGACAGCATAATATATTCAGTTGATGAAAAACAAGGACAGACAACAATACAGACAGGGGACTTATTGGGACAATGGACAGACGAACTAATAGACAAAAAGACAAAAGTAAGCAGAAGGATAACTACATTTGTGGGCTCGGGGCCGAAGTCCTACGGCTACATACTAAACGACGGCACAACAAAAATGAAACTGAAAGGCTTTTCTATGAACTACGACACCTGCAGGAAACTGAACTTGGTAAATATGTTTAGTGTGATAAGCAATGGTCTGGGAATAAAGGACGAAGAACTATCAAAGAAAGCATATGAGGAATTAGAAGCATTATTGGAGACAGAAGGAGAAAAGCACATAGCAAAGAATGTGGCTGAGAATGGAAATGTAGCAATACACAACCACAGCAAAATTACGAGAAACAAAAAAGACAAAACGATTACCTCCGAACATTTGAAAAAGATATTCTCCTTTACTTACACAAAAAGAGTCATACAGCCGATTAAAGATAATCATATCTCTACACTGCCTTACGGATTTTAAAAAGGCATATTGAAAGTTGCCAAATAATTAATTAATTTTTTTCAATAATTTTTTACCAGTCTATATATAGCAATGTCCGCCCTCACCAGACTATGCGAGAAGTTTGAAAAACTCTCTATTGAAAATAAAAATGAAACCTTCACATTGAAAGATATCCAAAAGGTAATTCAAGACCAAATAAAGGCAATTGAAAATGCGCGGGCTGGCAAGCCAACCGATGTTTTTCCATTTGGTAAGTATAAAGGTAAGAAAATTCAAGATATAGCGGTTATTGATAAGCCATATCTTGAATGGGTTATGAAACAGCCGTGGTTTGAGAAATTTAGCGATATTAAAAGTGAAGTAAAAAAATACATTTAATAAAAATTATTTTGTAGTATATATATCAATGACAGACCTAAACACCAAGCAGGACTACTTGAATGAAATTGAAAAATGGAACATTGACAGCGAAGTTAAGAAACCCACTATTAAATGGACAAAGCCCGACATTGTTTCTTTCTATGAGCAATATAAACCCAATGTTGATTTTGAACAAAATCAACATTATGATAATGTGAAAGTCGTTATTCCATTAGAAAGCGTGTTGGACGAAGAGCCGAGCAAATCGTTGTTTTGGACTACCTCCAAAACAACAATACCTTTTAAGGAGACTGACTTGAAAGAAACTGGAATTACAGAGATTAAAATGAATGTGGGTGAAGAAATAGCACAAAGTGAAACCGATATTTTTCTTCAATATGGTAAGTACAAAAAAATGAAAATTGAAGATGTCGCTAAGATTGATAAACCATACCTTGAATATTTAATTCAACAACCTTATTTTAATAACAAAGATGCGGTAAAAAAATATTTATAATTGATATTACATCGTCTTCCATTTTTTTTTGCTTCAATGGTCTTCTATGAAGTTCGCGATTACATTAATATTGCTACCAGCACCTGCCGACACAGCCTTCTGTGTGAATGTCAAAACATCGTTCGGTGTTAATTGAATATCGTATGTTCTGAGATTAATCTGTTGAGTTGAGGCGGCATTTACATAAATCTTAAAAATTGTCGTTCCGTTGGCGATAGCGGTTGCTTTTGTGTCTGTATCTACGATTGAAGTTGTGGCATCAACATCGGCAAAACCAGCCCCTGTTAGTGTCCCATTCAATACCATTCTGACGACATTTGACTTAGTATCTTCATTTGTAATACTTACCAAGGAAGGAAAGACATTTGAATAGTTGGTTAGGCTATTATTGAATAGTGCTTTATTCCTGATACTTAAAATGGGGCTTTCAGTGGTGCTTGTTTTTTCGTCTCCTTCCGCAGTATTTGTAATACTCGTATTAATAGTATTAGAACCCTCAATGAATAAACTAGCACTCGCTGTTTTAAGAGTTTGTATTCCAGTCTTTGCATCATTTCTCATTACGGCTGTAAAGGGTAATGTCGTATTTCGCAGGCTTACCCCAGTATTAGCATTCGCATACTCAATCATATGAACTAATTGAAATAATCCTGTTATGGGATTTTCAATGTAAAACTTAATAGCACCAAACCCAAGATACTGAAATTGAATTTGAAATACATTTCCTTTGCTCCAGTCTAAGGCTGGCATAGCATAATTTCCATCGCATGGGTCGTCCCAGTCTTCTTGGTCAATATAATCTACAGCACCTCCAGCACAATGCGCGATATTCATTCCTGCTTGATTTTTGTAAAAATAAAATCCATCGTTAAGGTCATTTCCTATTCCAATAAATGAATAGTAATCTTTTGTATCATCCGTTGTCCATATAGCAGTAAAGCGGGCAAGGACACCCGTTCCAGTTCTATATTTTATTCTCCTTTTACTTACTAATCCAGCATCTGCCGTAGCATTAGCAGTTGTTTTCAATTCAGCCATATTATTCAAAAATGACACAGACGATTTTGTTTCTGTTTTTGTCCATATCCTAGTATTAATGGTATATGGAAAGATTTCTTGTAATACTGGTGTTAATTGACCTACTACTGCTTCACCAAAAGCGGTTTTTGAATTATTTGTTTCAAGGTTTCCATCATATCCAGCACTGACATTTATAAATTCTCCGTCAGGATTTTGTGCGATTAAATTTCGTTGGTGAGACATTGTAGGGCTATATTATCAAAAAAATAAATTAACTATAGAAAATTAATAATTACATATTACCTCACTAGCGGAGTTATGAGATCGTAATCATATTCGCCTTAACCTGAACCTCCCGCTGAGTGATTGCCACGGTGTAGTGGTTAAGAGCAGTTCCCGCATTAGTGCCAATAAACTCCCATCGTCGCTCAGTATCAAGACTTAAACCGCTGATTTCATTTTGGTCTTTGCTCCATAGCGGGCGGGTATTATCCCAAGTATCAACCCAAAACCAGTTGTATTTATACACATCGTTATTCAACAAGGCCGAACCCTCAATCTTAGGCTTCAGGTACATATAGTCTTCTTCAGTGGCGCAGTCAATGTTAAACTCTTGCTGACGTGCTCCGTCTAGAGTAGTGTATAAAGTAGCGATCTTTGTTGCTGTACGATTATCATGGTCATAAGCAGTGTTCTTTCTTTCTTCGTTGTTAAAAACTGAGTGATAAATCTTCTTCAAACGGCGCCCATGGCCTCTGTCAAATCGCAATATAATATTTTGGGTTTGGGTTGCTCCAATTGAATTCTTATAAACATAGGGATAATCGATATTGAAGTTCATACCTTCGGGGCTAGCAATCTTCTGTTGAATTGATTGAATGACATCAGGGTTCGTTTCAACAGCGAGAAACAAGTTAAGATTGGTAACATCAGCACTTACAGCCATATTAGCACTACCAACATTTGCTGTGTTAACAGCAGTAACAGCACCATTCGTCACCGTATAACCAGTTCTGTCAGTAGCACTCCACACAATTCGCATAGTCAAAATCTCTGGAAACATAATAGTCTTATCAAGTGCGAAAATAGTGTTAATAATCATACCCAAAGGAATTTTAACATTAATAATCAAAGCAGCATTTGTTCCACTTCCCACAAGATACTTCGCCTCGTTGTAATTAACATTTACGGCGGATAGTGCTCCAACTCCAGTCGTCAAAGCAGCATCATCGTGACGACGAGCAGAAATCGGTGGTTCGGCAAACATAGCAAGAGTTCGGGCTGCTACGTTATCAGCACCATCTGTCATCGCACGAAAGTTGGTTCTAGCAGCTTCAACGGCACTGATATCAATCTTTCCATTAGCATTACACTTTTGAAGCATACATCCATATCCGATAATATTATCATGATTAGGAAGGTCTAAGAAATCTTGAAGACTCATCTCAGGTTTCCACAGCATCTTAGTCACATGTCTGAGGTTGTTGACGTCGCACAGATAAACACCGCTACGGGTTTGAAGTTGTATCTGGCTAATTTGTGAAAGGCAGTCCATAAAAATTCTTGAATAAGTGTTGGCACCGCCCGCTCTCATAGTATAAGTAAAACTCAAATAAGACCGAGCGAGATTGAACGGGCGACTGATAAGGTCAAATGATCGTTCTTGCCCACCAGCAGTGGTGACCTCAAAGGTTCCAGAGCCCTCACGTGGGGCGAGTTTATTCAAACGATACGAAGCACTGATATAATCAGTCTTACTGAAGTCTAATTCTCCGCCGTGTTGAGTTGGCATTTTGTTTTTGATTTTTAGGCAGTTGTCTATCTAGATTGTTTGCTAATTCACAATCTATTATGTATAATAGATATATATATTTATAGAAAAAATAAATAATTCTAAAATTAATTAAATTACCTTGATTTTAATAAATTGAAAAAGGATGTAAATAAATTAAAATAATTTGTTTCTCTGTAAATCAACAATGTCATTACAATACCCAAACCATTAAGATTTATAGCCTGATCGTTTTCGTCTGTAAGATAAAACCTAAATACATTATTTGAACTGGTTGATAATTTCTTACCATACTCCGACCCGCTTCCGTCGTATATAACAGCACCAAATGGTATTTCGTTTGCAGTGTATATTTCTTGTAGCACGTGATTATCTCCTTCACCAACTAAGTCCGATTGAAGGTATAAAGTCTTTTCCCCAGTTAGAATAATTACATTTGGTGATTTAATGAAATCATTGGCAAAGAAATATGTGGAATTTCTATCAAACCCCATTACTTCGTGAATACGGGTATCACCATCAAATATAAACCGCGGTTGAATACCTCCGTTATTTGAAACACTGAATGTTAATTTGCCATCTTCTGGTTCTATGTTGGTATTATTACTGGATACAACATAAGTATAATTATTTGGGCTGTCTGCGGTTAGCACCTCCGACAACTTATTTTTTAGATTGTTCATTGTGTAGTTTCCCTCAGGTATCGTAATTAAAGCCTCATACCCGTCTTCGCTAAGAGTAAAAGTATTGTATGGTGAAGCCACAGAGTAATACGACTTTGGAACATAGATATGAAGAATTTTACAAAGTGTTGGATTGTCTAGCCCCTTCAAATTGACTTCGTGTGTAAAGTCGCTATCTGTGCCTGTTATTCTGTTTTTACTATTTATGTAATAGATACCACTACTTCGCCCTCCCTTATAGTCCATGATATTTAGAATTGCGCCTCTATCTTGCTAATCGCAAGATTTCTCGCTATATTCTAAATATCGTTTTTTTCTTTTTCAAAAAAATTAATCGGTTTCGATGGTTATCAATATCTCAAACAAGTTTGAGATTACGAGTATGAGTGAAACGAATGAGAGTGTAGTTGATAACTATCTTTCAAATAAAAGTATCAAAATTACCATAACCATTCTGTGCTTTCAACTTTTCCGCTTCTTCTTCTTTTAAGTCTGTATATCCGCTTGCAAACTTAAAGCGGTTGCCTTTTGCTCGCTCTAAAAGAAACCTCATACTATGCCATCCGCAGGTATCCGATGTGTTTGATTGTTGCTTTACTTGATTAACCTTCATAAGCAGGTATGTGCTTGGGTGGCTTTTATCAATTAGTTGTTTCATTTGTTGTTGAAAGTCTTCCGTTGGTTGGTAAAGTGCTAATGGGTCATAGACTTCAACACTCCTGTCTTTATCTAGACTTACCCATATAGCAATCCAATGAGACCCCGCTTGTTTGTGATTGTCCAAATTCATAATAAATCCGTATCGCTTTCTGCTTCCGGGCTTCAACTTATAGATTTCATCACTGGCTATTGCTCCGAGATACCATCCATATTTTTTCATTATGTCGTCTATTTCATTAGTCATTAATCCCCGCCCCTCACCCTCCTGATCTATTTCGACGCGTCGAAATAGATCTGGTTGCTCGTTATCTCCAACTGGTTGGAGATTTGGTGGTTGCTCTTGCTCGGGCTCTGGCTGTTGCTCCGCAGAACTTGTGCTCGTGGGTGGTGCTACATCTGTCGGTTGTGGATTTGTCATTTCAAATATAAGTTGTTTAGCATCTGGAGAATTTTCAAAATGGGGTGGGTCTATGGGCGATAGAGTGCTATTTACAGGAGTTTTTTTTTCTTCATTCTTTTTGCTTTCATTTTTAGCAATCATTTCTGTTGTAAATTGTTCTAGTTTATCCCATCCATCTTCTGCCGATAATATGTTTTCAGTGATTTTTTGTGTGTATAACCATCTCTTTAAACTAGTGGCGTAGTCGTTTGAACCTTATTTTTTATTATAGGGATATTAATGCCTGCTTTTTTAAGGTGATTTATTATTGTATTATTTTTCATTTTTTTGGCACGTTTTTTTCTCGTTTTCTCGGAGAACATTTCATCAATAATTCTTCGTCTTTTTTCTTCTTTCAAATCTTTTTCTTGTTTATTTACTTTGTCAGTTATATCAGTTATTTTTGGGGAAGATGTAGTTGCGGTTTTCTTTGGTTTATTTGTAGTTGAAGGGGGATTAGGGTTCGCTATAATAGGCTGTGCAACTGGAGCAGTCAATAATCCCTGTCTATGTCGTTGTTCTGCCTGTAGTTCATGAATAAGTCGTTGTTCCTTTTTCTGTTCCCTAGATTTTTCTTCCTGTCTTTCCTTAATCTCCGCAAGTTGTTTTTTATGTTCCCTATCCATTGTTTCTTTTAGTTCCTTAGCATCGGCTTGGATTTTTCTTTCTAGCCTCTTCTTCTCCTCTTCTAAATCCTCCCTTTTCTTCTTTTCCTTTTCTTCCTCGTCATGTATTAAATCGTATTTCTTTTGTAAGTTGCTTTGTATCTGGTTTCGGTTCTCGTGTTCAAGACGATTGAAATCGGATTTGATTATTTTTTCTCTTGGTTTGCGGCTAGCCCTTTGCGACTTTGGTTTGCTAATATATTTCATAAAAAGTTTAACGATTTGTAATGTGCTTAAATCATTTGTTTTCTTACCAAAATTAAGATAATATTTTTTACCCTTCTGGATAATATATGGCCTCCCGCTCTTATTTCTATAAACTCGTGGTGGACGGACTTTTGCCTTCTTAGTCTTAGCGACCATTGTATAGATAGACATCTATTTTTCTTTATTAAAAAAATTAATCTGTTGATATTTATCAACTTCACTCTCGTTGCTGTCGCAACTTCCGTTTGTTGATAAACATCGATGTTTGAAAAACACACGGGAGCGGTAGCGGGAGTGTGGATTTTCAAATATCTTCAGCGAAACTTTACAGCACCTCCTCGTTGCTTACCATACCCAAGTTTTGCGGCAGTAGCACTAACACTACCAGCGTAAGGCACCCCAACACTACTCAACGCCCCCGCAGTCCTAGAGATTACCTTATTATCGCGAAGAAATTTATTAACAGCCAAGGCAGTTTTTCCGACCTTAGCCCAGTTAATCTTTCCTCCCTTTTGACCGCTCTTCTTCTTAGTTTTCTTTTTTCCTCCCTTCTGTGGCATTGATGGATTGTATCCGATGTTATATCCTGATGGTTGTGAAATTATCACTGGTGATACTGGCATATATAATACAGAAAAATAATTAATTACAAAATTTTTATTTCAACCGATAAGCAAAGTTTTTGCGTAATTCATCATCAACACTTGAAACATAAAGAAAATTAAATCTCTCCTTTGTTGCTTCGTGATACTTTTGAAGAAAGTAATCAAAATCAAAAGATAAGTCTAAGTGTTTATACACGAGTTCCATTTTATCCTGAGACTGGCTTGGAAAGATTAATAGATAATCTAACTGCTTAATGGCTTCTGGCCGTAGGTCGTTTAAATACTGACTAGACATAATCACCTTTGATTTATAGTGCCTATTCTTTTTTAACAAATCGCTTACGGACTTGTCTCTTAATCCACTCCCTAAATCGTCCAAAACAAAAACAACCTCTGGAGATATATATTTACTCGGCCTTTCTTTTACCTCTGCGGTGCTCTGTTTCTTTTTTTCTTCTTTTCCAAAGTATAAAAATTGTGGTTTCTCTATTTCCTCTTTGTCTTGTTTTACTTCTCCTTCGTGCTCTTCATCCTGCCTGTTCAGTTTGTCTAGTTCATAGTCTATCACATTCACCCCGTCTGATTTGAGAAAGGTATAAATTGCCATTGGGTTGCCTCTGTTCTTAAAGTGCTTTACCATTGCTTTATAAATGTAGTCCTTGTGAATTGTTGAAGCGATAATGACAATACGGGTTTTTTTGTCTGTTGTCCGTTTCAGTATTTCAAAGAGTGCTGTTGTTTTCCCGCTCTTCTTACGAGCGAGAAGAAATATGTTGGCATACGGCTCATTAAATAATTTATAGCCCTTGGCTTTTTTATTTCCATCACCCTCTTGTTTTACTGGCTTCACCTTGACATTGTTTATTTTAAGCATCGTATATTCTAAGCCAAAAATAGTTATGAATTTCTAAATTCATACATTGTTGCTACGCAACGAATTCCAAACACACAACAATTCGCCCCGCTAAATTTCCTGTATCAATATTTCCGCTGTCGGTTTCAAGGACTTTAAATGTATATTGTCCGTCAGTCCATCCGACAACACCCAAATTATAACCGAGATTTGAAATGTTTGCTGTAGTGCTGTCCGCAAATGTTCCAATAATTCCAATTCTATCCATGTAAAGAATTCTGGTTTTGGTTTCGGTCTGGTCGTTCATATAGTGGATAAACTTAACATTCATTTTGGTGGGTGTGAATGACATTTGAATATTTTTATTAAATGTTTTGCTTCCTCCCGCAAAATCATTGCTCAGAAAAATAATCTTTTGGTATTTGAACTCACTCATAAATTACATAATATAATATATAAAAATGTTATTAATATTATTATTTGTGTGCTCAACTATTGCTCGGACTATGTGTGATTTTTTCATTTTAAATAGAGAATTTGGTCAAAAAAAGGCGAATTGTATTCATTGTATTCAATCAGGTCTAAATAATAATTTTACTTGTATTTATATTAACAATGGGTTAAACGATTGTCGGTCGTTTAGTGACGCGGTTCCTTTAATATGCGCTGGTGATAGTATGTGGTATAGGTCTCATATATACGAATGTTATTCTATTTAAACATAACCATAATAAACCATATAAAACCATAATGCCTGACTACAAACAAGGAAAAATTTATGCTATTAGATCACATCAGACTAATCTGATATACATTGGTTCAACAACTCAGACATTATCGCAAAGACTTGTAGATCATAAATCAACTTACAAACGATATATAAATGGAAAACATTACTATACTACTAGTTTTGAAATAATACAACATGTGGATACTTATATTGAACTAATTGAAGATTACCCATGTGAAAATGTATATCAACTAAGAAAGCGAGAAGGAGAATTGATTAGACAAACAGAAAATTGTGTCAATAAAAAAATAGAATGTAGACCTCATAAAGAATGGCGGGAACTAAATAAAGAACAATTATCACAAAAAAAGAAGGATTGGTATGAAAAAAATAAGGAGCGAATAACACAAAAAAAGAAAGAATACTATGTAGAAAACCAAAAACAAATATTACAAAAAAAGAAAAAATATAGAGAAGAAAATAAAGAAAAATTATCACAATTACAGAAAAAATACAGACAAAAAAACAATATGCTTGGTTTATCAGTGTTTGGTATTTAATTTACTTTTTGGATGAAGAAGGCGATGGAAGGCATATCCCAATCAAAAGTGTTAAAATACCGACATAAGTATTAGCAACCTCACAAGGTAAGTTCTTTTCAGATAGCCTCACGATACAAAGGGTGATGATGGAGATAATGACACCCATTTGAAATAAGTATTTAATAAGTCGGCTGTCTGTCGGCCAGTTATCTTCCAATTCGTGCTCTACTTTTTTTTCCTCATTCTTCAATGAAATGTCTAAAACACGATTTTTTATTTCTGGAGTTAGTTCGCCGTCTATTTCAATGACTGGCGGTGGTCTGTGAAGTCTAGTTGTATTATTAGCCATTGGTTGGATATACAACGGCTCGTATTTCGGCTAGTTGGTTGGTTAAATCTTGTAATATATTAAGTAAAGTTTTATTTTCTTTTTCTAAATTAATCACCCTATCTCGGACATGTCCGAGATTATCCGCCATATGTTGAAATCCGCTGACCAATACAGGTATAAAGTCAGTGTATGTTATGCCTTCAAGGTAGCCGTCTCCATCCTCTGCTTTCATTCCACTTTCAGATACAAATTCTGGAAAAATCTTTTTTACTTCGTCCGCAATAAATCCGTGGCCTTTTTTTTCTTTCTTTTCATCTGATTTCCAATAATACGAACAGCAGTTTATTTTTGTTAGTTTCTCGCAACAATCCCCGCAGTCTAATGTTTTAATATCCGATTTTAGCCTCCTGTCCGAGGAGTTTGTCCAAGCACCATTAAGAGGGATATAATTATAACTACCTGACGGCTCACCAGTAGTAGAGTTTGAAGTAGTCCAAGCATGAAGCAAACCAGTTGAAGAAAAAATTACACCATAATTCGTATATCCTCCCGATTTAAAAAATAGTTGCGGGTCGTTAGTAGCGGCGGGTCTTTTTCGTATTAATAAATTACCGCTGGATGCTGTTGGGATGACTACCTCTCCCGACGTATTAATTTCCATTGCGACATTAAACGATACATTATTTCCCACCGTTACTCCTGATTTGTAATAGAAAGTAAGATTAGTGCTTTTTTGTATTACAAAGTTAGATGTCGCAGAAGATGATTTCCATACCCCTCCCGACACATAAGCATCAAAACCTAAATTAATATAATTATGAGCATAATTCCACATTTGAAAAACTGGATGAGTGTCTGTTGATACAATGGCTTGTATATGTGGTCCCGCGGGGTCGCTCGCTGTTCCATATAACTCTAATCCGCCAGTTGCTCCTACTCCTTTCGTTGTACTGCCTATGATTATTGGTTTGCCTGATGCTGTTGTTATTTTGTCGCTCGCCGTTAATGTTGTTGTAGTCATACCAGCAGTTGCCGTTAATGTCGTTCCAGTTATTGTTCCGCCATTTGTTATGTTGTTTGAATTCATATCTAAGGCACCATAAAACCGCATACCACCAGCATTGTTAAAACGGACAATGTCTGACGAAGCACTTTTATTATCCAAAAGTTTTGAAATATAAAGTCCCGCCCCTTTTACATCAGATGCTACATTCGTAAATACATAACCTCGTTGGTTCGTGGTTCCACTTGAAGCAGTATTTAGAGTAAATAAGAAATACTGATAATCACCAGTTGTCTGTGAAAAGAATATATCTCCTCCGTTTTGGTTTAATATCCTCGCCCCATTATATGTTATATTTCCACCATTAATGATATCTACATTATTGAAATCTGCTTGGCTTAACAAATTCAGTGCCCTTACATCATTTCTACTTCCATTAAATATTTTAATTCCTGTTATTGTTTGGTCGCCTGTTAGTTTCACATTTTGCCCATCCAATGTGTCCGCATATCCTTTTGTTGCTCCGTCTGTTGATAATGTCGGAGTTCCAATGTTCGCTATTTTGCTACTATTACAATCTAGCCCCGAAGCATTTACCCAACCGACGATTGTCCCGTCAATAATAAAACTTATTTTTTTCGCAGAAATTTCAAAGTTGTAATATGTTGCAGTTTTCATATCCAAACTAGCAATAGAGCCGATATTACTTGTAGAATTGAAAACGATAAATGTTCCCTTGTTGTTGAATTGATTGAATTTCCAGTTATTTCCACACCACTACTATATGTCTTAATTCCTGCTATGGTTTGGTTTCCTGTTAGTTTCACATTTTGCCCGTCTAATGTATCTACATAACTTTTGTTTGCTCCGTCCGTTGTTGCTGTTGGTGTGGCCAAATTTGTAATTTTTCTGTTGTTTAAAGATAGTGTCGTGCCCGTTGCTGTCGCTATTACATTATCACCTGAATATAACTCAACATACGAACCCGTTATTTGTATCGGATAATAAGTCGCAGTTGCTATTTTTTGTGCGGCAATCATTCCAATATTTGTCGCTGTATCAAAGGCAACACCGATACCATCAAAAGCGGTTGGAGCAGTAGCACCCCGCACTTCTATTGTTGAAGTAAATTTTTTATTCCCTGCTATGGTTTGGTCTCCTGTTAGTTTAACGACAGAAGTGTCAAGAGTAGAAACATCAACACCATCAACAAGATTAACATTTGTTATACTTTGGCTTTTCATATCAATCCCCGCACTAGCATTTATTATGTTGCTGAATGTTTTGGTTCCTGCTATGGTTTGGTCTCCTGTTAGTTTGACGACTGCGGTATCAAGGGTGGATACATCAATACCATCAACATTACCAACATTTGTAATCGCAAAACCGCCCATATTTAAACTGCCCGTCATAGCCGTTGTTCCGTCCTTTTCCAGTTTCGTATCGGTGTAAGCCTTCGTTGAAGCATCGCCGTCGTAGAATGGTGCGGGCAGTCCGCTGATTGCTGTCGTGCTGTTAAAATTTAAAACATTATTTGTCAATGTCATTCCACCACCTGTTGTTGGAGCAAAAAGTATAGAAGAACCGACAAAAGATAATGGATAGCCCGTGGCTCCACCCGCCTCCGACGAATAAATAGAGCCCATATTATTGTTGTAATTAAAGAATAACTTGCCAGTGTTTAATGGATTTGAGTCTTTTACAGCCAAATAAGTAGTAAATATTTTATTCCCTGTTATAGTCTGGCCTCCTGTTAGTTTAACGACCGAAGTATCAAGAGCAGAAACATCCACACCATCAACATTACCGACATTTGCTACATTAAAACCCCCCATATTTAAATCTCCAAACATCATAGCGAGACCATCCAATCTTAGAAAAGGTGAAGCAACATTTCTCCATTGCCCCGTGCTATAAATGAGTAGTTGGTTATCGGCGGGTGTGCCTGTAATCAAAACATCGCTGTGTGTATTAATCGAGCCATCTGCGGACACTTTATCATTATTGTCTTCGTGCTCTGATATCCAAGTATCAACATCTTTGGTATTTAGTAAATTAACTCCCGTTATATTCAAATTACCGCCCATACTAATGTTGCCGAATTCATCCACATTTATTGGAAATGTTTTATTTACCCAGTTTATTGAATTATATGTTAGATAACTATTCATAGCAATTGGTGCTGTTATGACTACATCAGAGAGTATATCAATTGAGCCGATTGTTGTATTTCTCCATTTACCATCTACATCATTATATGTTAAGTATTGCCCGACCGCTGGTGCGGATATGTTTGTGTCTATGAGATTGTATAGACTGATTTGGTGCGGATTACTTGTATTGGAGCGGTGTTGAGTTGAGGCTTTAACTTCGTCGTTGTCCCTTACTCGTTGCTCTGTGTAGTATAAATTTTTTCCTTCTTTGACATCTGTTGTTGATTTTAAAGCGAGCCGTGTATCAAAGCGGTTATCAGTGAAATAAAGATTTACGGGTTCGGCATCTTCTGGCACTCTGTCTGTGTTTAAACCAATAATATTTGTGTTGGTAAGGTCTAAGTTTTTTATGTCTAGACTATCAACGGCGATTTCTGATAAACCTAGTAAGGATTTATATTGACTACCCATTGTATATTAATTAATAAAA
This sequence comes from Paulinella micropora, assembly GCA_019918135.1. Lineage (NCBI taxonomy): Eukaryota > Cercozoa > Imbricatea > Euglyphida > Paulinellidae > Paulinella > Paulinella micropora. The sequence continues at coordinate 260,446 of WBZZ01004702.1, read as the reverse complement.
TAATTAATTTTATTTTTGTTAAATTATAGCAACAAAGATTAAAAGCGTATCTAAATTATGCCGTCAAAGGAAGCATCAAAGGAAAATTGGAAGAAGGCAGTTCAAGCAAATAGAGAAAATGCTGAACGGCGAAAGGACGAATGGGCTCGCGAACGTCTCCGCAAAAAGGGAGAACTGAAAGATAAGACTATAGATGAAATGATTGAAACTGATGCTGAATTAGGGGTTGCTAAGGAAATACTTGGAAAACCAGAAGTCGTAGAAGACGAAAGCGAAAGCGACAGCGAAATTGATATGTCTGAGGTTATTGCAAATCATATGCTTAGAAAGATAAAAAAGAATGCTAAAAAGCCAAAGAAGAAACCAGCAAAGAAAGCACCACCACCCAAGAAGCCAGAGAATGATAGTGAAGGAGAAGAAGAAGAAAGTGAGAGTGAAGAAAGCGAAGATTATGAAACAGGCGGAAAACAGCGAGGCGGCAAAAAACGAAGTGAAAAAATATCAGTCAATGTATATAACAATACACCAAAGAGTAAAGAAAAAAGTAAGGAAGCAGAAAAGATATTTTTGAAATTCTAATAGACAACAAACATACAACTGCTAATATTAATGCACAGGATAAGAATACGCTACTCGAAGATACTCCGAAAGGCGAACCAACAGAGGAAGAAAAAAAAGATACAGCACAGGAAATATTTAGGCAGACAAAGCCCAGAACAAGGGGTACAACAATATGGGCAGATAAAGTTTTAGATATGGTAAATATTGATTTAATGGATATGACAAAAGTTGCAACAAAAAATAAAAATTATAATTTTGCATTGATTTGGATTGATATTCATAGTCGGTATGCTTATGCCATCCCGATAAAAAATAAGTTTTCAACTACGGTTTTAGAAGCACTCAAAAAACTACCAAAGCCCAAGGCATTTATTTCAGACAGCGGTGGTGAATTTAAGGGAGCGGTTGGAGAATGGATTAATAATAATGGTATTAATCATTTTAAGGTTGAAGTGGGAGACCATAATTCATTAGGAATTGTTGATAGATTTGTAAGAACTCTACGAGAGCAACTCCATGTTATATGGGCTTATAATGGAAACTTTGATTGGATAAATTACATTGAAGATGTGGTTTATTATTATAACAAAAAGAAGCATTCAACTATTAAAGCATCACCACTTGAAGTATTTAATGGAACTGATACTAACAAGCAAGAACATTATGTAGATAAGAATTTATTTGACTTCAAAGAAGGAGACAAGGTAAGAAAACTTAATGAGAAACATATTTTGGAGAAAGGTGGAAAGACTTGGAGTAGGAGGATATATAAAGTAAAAGGCCGTAGGGGCTACCGGATTATATTAACGAATGATGAAGTTGTACCACCAAGGCAATTATTAAAGACTGAGGCTACCGAAGAGGAACCGGACAACACAAAAGACGAACCGGATATTAATAAAGAATTAAAAAAATTAACGAAAGAAAAACAAACAAAGCATTTACTGAACAGAGAAGACATTAACTCAGCCAACATACGAACGAGCGAAAGAGTCCGAAAGAAAAAATCCATTCTGGATTTGTAGCATCATTTCTTCTGTGTGTCCTTTTCCGGAGTAGGATTTATCACAGCAAACTTAGAATACCTAGGTGCTAGGCCTTTGATGTAATAGGCCTTTAAGGCTTTGAATAAACGAAAAACACGTATGACACCTGCTCCTTCATAAGCAACAAAGGGTATTTCGTCATCCCCTCCAGTAATCATAAAGACAGCCTCCTTACTTCCTTCTTTTTTCTCTTCGTAGATAGCATCTGGCTGATCCATATCGCTGTTAAAGATAACATACACCTTGTTCTCATGCTCCTTTGGCTTTGTTTGACTTTTGTTTTTCTTTTTTCCAAAAGCTGAAAGTGGGCTAGAAGCATTTCCTACTTTTCCCTCCGCCTGAGCTTGCTTGTCCTCGTGTTTGTCGTCTTGGGGCGGTTCAGTGGCTGGTGCTACTGCAAGGGTTGGCTCTTGGACAGGCTCTTCTGCTTCGGTGGTGGTCGTCTTCTTCTTCGGAGGCATAGCCTACCCACACATCAAAAAGCACAAAAAAACATGTGTGGGTAGTGCCTTTAAGCCGTTCTAATCAATAAACTAATCAATAAACTAATATGTGCTTTTTACTGATGTATGTGTTTATATTGTCTTATGTGCGTGTGTGCCGTGTTGATTGATGAGAGGTGAGCGGGTAGGCAGGCACCACACAACACAAACAAGACCACTTAATTCTCCTCCCTCATACATCGATACATATTCCCACAATTTTCATTCTTTACATTAATGAGTTCTGGGAAGTGGTCTTCACTATATCTAATATAAGATTGGTTGAAAGAGAGACCTTCATTTTTTATTCCATTAAGTATCCTATCTTGGATTACTTTGGTCAATTCGTTTCTATTATCCTTCTTCCACATGTTAAACATTTTCCTCTCCTTTTCAATCCTCCTTAACTCCTTCTTTCTATTCCTCTCGTATTGTCTATCCTCCTCCACACTGTCGCTTTCCTCATTAAGCCTTCTCAAAACTCTATTTATTGCTCTAATCTTTATTTCGTCTGGTCGTTTTTTCTCAACTAATAATTTTATCTCTTTATCGCTCTTATTAATTCGCTCCTCAGACATAATCTTATACTTTTTCAATCTATCTTTTCCAATCTTTTGAACAAGAAAATCCTCCACCCAATCCTCCTCCGTTTTATCGCCTATGCCTATCAACCTCTCACTCATCTGGTTCTACTGCGACACTGTGACACCACGGCACCGAGGCGTCGCAGGGTTTGAGGTTTAGGTAGTGAATGCTGATAATTATTTTTTTCCTTTTTCATCGGTTGCTCCTACTCCACCTTTTTTCCAGATTATCCTCTTAAGTTGGATGTGTATGTTTTTATGAGTGTAATTGTT
>WBZZ01004702.1:200000-247500 GCA_019918135.1 Paulinella micropora | reverse complement strand
GGGCCGCCATCGGTACACTTTCCACCAGTGACCGAGTGTGACCCTGCACTTTGTGAAGGTATTTATAATTAATAATAAGCTTATTATTCAACAATAATCAATCTAAATCTGAATCAATCGAGAGGCTGTTGTCTTGGGAAGTGACCTGGGTGATGGGATTAATACTAGTGGTTAATACAGTTGTTAATATTGTTAGTTAATAATAATAACTAGGAGTGTCAGGTGAGGGGTGGCGCCGGTGGCGCCACTGCCATTTTTCCCTGTGTGGGGACCTGAATATTTGGACTTTGACTCTCATTCAAACCGTCTGTTACTTCTGTCTGTCTTTGGCGGGCTTTTGTTTGTTGCGTTAGATGATCTATTATTGTAAAGTGTTTGTGAAGCTGGTCAGCTAGTCAACTGGGGACGCATCGGAGACGTTAAACCAGCCTCACACATCATTCTTCTGTCCTATTTCTTAAGGGTTATCAGCCTTGTACGCATTGCAGTAAGCAATCCAAACCTGCAGCAAGAGACTCCAGAGGGAAAAGGTTTCCACTGTCTGTCACGCCAAGAGTGACACAGCATCAGGGAAGCCCTCTTAGACAAGCTTTAGGACCACTGCGTAGAATCGTTGTTGCTGGACAGGAGGCAGAGCTCTGTGTGACGATATAGACTTTAATGAGAACGTCCTCTGTTCTTCAAGCCCCTGTACCTTCCTTGGTAAAAAGGGGCGGAGTAAAACATAGAATTAACAACGATAGGGCCGGATGAGTCTTAAAATAAAGTGGCCGCAATTCAAAGTGTTCAGGACTAAAAATATTGTCATAATGATGGGTCGGTAACAATCCCCCCTCTCCAGGAATCAGATTTGAGTAAAAGAGGATTAAAAATTAAATGACCTCATTATTACAACTTATTACCCCAATGCCACATCATCCGCCTAGTACCAAGCTCGCGTCCCCCCCCGATAATAAATGCGAATAGCAAAATATGATCGAGTTCCCTCTATCTGGCAAAAAACATTAACTTCCACATGAACTTTATACTTGAGCAACTTGTCCATCCCCCGGAAACCTATATACATAGCAAACCATGCTACAAGGAACAGAAACGAAATACCATTACAGAGGTAAAAGAGATCGCTTCACTTGAACCAAGTTTAAGTTATTTTCCTTAGGTACTCCTACCTAGGAAAATACTTAAATACTTAACATGAACACGTTTCCGAGTTCTTCCGGAACTCAAATTCTCGGATTCATCCCTCGGACGTTTTCCATCTTTAACATTCCTAGGCCTTCCTCGTCTTTTCCCGGTACTTGCCTCTGAATCAGGCTTCATCTTCTTGTTCTTCTTTCCTCTAGTAACCTTATCATAAGGTGGGGCTCCAATAAATTCAAAGGGAAAATCAGAATCCAGCAAAATGTCCCAAATCCTTTCTGGAATCTGCAAATCTGGAGTCAGATCAAAAGGAGCGTTGAGTACCACCCTTGGGGTCTCTTGAATAGTCCATGGTGTGAATTCCTCATCATCCTCTTTGATCGTCCCGTCCCAAATTTCTTTTCCCTTTGAATCTAGATACACTGGTAGATAAGTCCTTTCCTTCGGCTTTTCCACCGCATCCTCACTCCTCCAGAACTGCATAACAGGAGTAATACCCAACCTTCTTTCCTCCTTAGTCGGTAATTTCCCAACAACCTTTAACAGATACAGGTCATCTAACGTATCATCCCCAACGGATCTCTGGTCCGGTTTCATGAGGCAAAATGACCCCTGTCTCCACTTGATTCCTCCAGTATCCTGACCATAGAACCATAACTTTCCGGTTGGGTTCAATCTCGAATATTTATGATCTAAAAGATCTCCTTTAACTTCTTCTGAAACGGATGACTTCGGACTCGATTTTTCGTCAATGTCCATCGGAACCGATCCAGTCTTGGACTCCGCAACATGTGTCTTGAATCCCGAGATTACAGGGAGGCGTTGATCTGGTCGTTCAAGACCCCCATGCAACCTCGTCCCTCGATGGAGAGAACCTGGCTCTGGTTCTACAAGATCATCTCCAATCTGAACATTGGCGTTTTCTTCCGCCTCCTTATTATCCACTTTGGGTGGATTCTTGAATCCTTCTTGTAACCTATCCAGGGCCTCTGCCTCAGACTCAAACTCCAACAGATAAGGAGCAAACTTCACCAACCTCCTGACATGAACTATTTGTTCCCTTCCTTTTCCCAGAGGTACTATCTTATAGTCATAGGCTCCCGTGCGTTGCTTGATCTGATATGGTCCTTGCCATTTGCAGTAAACTTTATCCCTGATTCCCACCGGAATATGAGGTACATACAGTAACACTGTGTCCCCAATCTGGAACTCCACATGATTGAACTTGTTCTCTTGTTGTTCATCCTGCTTCTTGCTAGCTTGTTCCCTGGCCATGGCCCTTGTCACATATTCCTTGGCCTCAGCAATGGCTCTCAACGATCGACACTACAGACGACAACCGCGATATCCTCGCCGTGTGGACTCCGCGCGGACTACTCGTCCCCAACTACATGACGCAGGGTATTCACCGCGCCCCTGGCGACTTCCAACGCGCCGTCGACAAGTCGTTCGGTCATCTCCCTTTTTGGGGTAAGACGGCCGCAGCGTACATTGACGACGTGCACGTGGTCCATGACGACTTCGACGCCCACATGGATCAGCTGGAGGAACTCATGAAGGCTGCGGAGGCAGCAGGCTGTTACTTCGCTGCGGACAAGCTTCGCATCGGCTATAACTCACTTCCTGTCTTAGGCAAAGTCTGCAGTAAGAAGGGCGTCGCCGCCGACACCAGCAAGATAGACGCCATTCTAAGGATCAGCGAACCTCAGAACATTACTGAGGTCCGCTCCGTCCTTGGCATGACCAATTTCATTCAGGCCCACATCCCTAACTACTCTCGCTTGGTGGCACCGCTTACCGATCTCCTCAAGTCATCCAACGCCCGGCCTCCGGGATCCAACTTTTTCCGCGAAAAAGAGAAGAACTGTTTCGCCAAGCTCAAGCGCATCCTGACTACGCTACCGATCCTCGCCAAGTACGACAAGACACAGCAACTCTACCTTCGTACCGACGCAAGTATCGTGGGCATCGGCGGCGCTCTACATTCGGGCCCAGACAAATCATCTCCCGTTATCTCGTATTTCTCGCTCAAATTTACGGAGTCGCCCGGCAAATCGCAGAGTCAAAGGTGAGGTAAGGTCAGTGAGTGACCGGTTATACCTTTCAACGGTACCGTTCGGTGTCCAAAGAACCGCCAGCTTACCCCGGTCGTGCAGCAGGCCAGCCAGGTTGCTGACGGAGACAAGCGTATCGGGGTGCTCGGCGCCCAGCGTAGATTCGCTTCCCTGCAATGTGCGCCTGTACAGGGCTTCAGCCTCCGCAAGCTTGCCCTGGCCTTGCAGCAGGCAGCCAGCTTCCAGACCAGGGCAAGCGTATCGGGGTTCATGGCGCCCAGCGTTTTTTCCATTCCCTGCAACGCGCGCCTGTACAGGGCCTCAGCCTCCGCAAGCTTGCCCTGGCCGTGCAGAAGGCCAGCCAGGTTCCTGACGGAGACCAACGTATCGGTGTCCTCGGAGCCCAGCGTTTGCCCTGTTCCCTGCCTTCCACCTGAAGCACCTAGATAGACCGGCTGAGTGTCGAATATGTCTATCGACGTACGTGGCTGGCGGGTCATCATACCTTCAAAGGCCGAGACGCCGATGGCAGTAGAGACGTAGGTGTTTTGCGAAAACGAGAGAGCGGGCATGGCCTTGGGCCAAGTCTTCTTGTCCTTGTCTGAAAGTGCCTGGATGGCGCGGCGGAGGCTTTGGTGCCTGCGTTCTACCATGCCTAACTGATGGTGAGAGTATGGTGCGGTGGTGAGCCAGTCGATTCCAGCCATGCTGCAGAAGGCCTTGGCAAGAATGCCACGGAAAGATCCATGATCGTCAGAGAGGATGGCCTCTGGAAAACCAAAAAGGCATACCCACCGAGCGATGAAGGTTTCTACTGTCTCTTCAGCAGTAGTGGAAACAACTGGGACGAAAAGTAGGTAACCTGCAAACAAATCAACTATGGTTAGTACATACTGTTCTGATACGCCTTCGATGCCTATATGAACATGATAAATGCCTATAGCCTGTCCTTGGTGATTCCAGACTAACGAGTTATAGCGACCATGATTGTGCGTGAGGCGGGCGTGTGAAAGCTGACAAAAGTGGCAATCTTTGAGGATAGCTCCTATGTCGGCGTGCATCCTGTCTTTCCCATCGGGTCCAAACCATATGTATCGTTGATGGATATATGGGGCAAGGGTTGGAACCTTTGCGTGGTTTTGGATCAAGTGAGCATGGGAGACAAGCTTGCGTATGAGAGCGGACGGAACATATATGCGGCGTGAGCGGTCGGGCATGATGTGTACAGCCAATCCTCCTTTAAGAAAGAGGTCCTGGAGACCATTGCCTTGGCCGATAGATGTCGATCCGTCCCAAAGCGGTTTCAAGAGAGGATAATCTTTCTGCGCTAATTGGATATCGTCGCGTGTAACACGAGGTGCATGAGATGTAGCATACATATTAAGCACGGCATGGCGGTCTAATCCAAAGTTGTGAACGAGCCACACAAGATTGTCTTCTAAGAAGACGATTTTGTGACAAGCTAGAACTGTCTCACGAGAGATGGTTTCACCGTCAGGTATGAGATGTACCATGTCTTGAGGAACGAGAACAGCAAAAGGCTTGTTAAGGGCAAAAAGTTGACGAGCTACTTCGGGAGCACGTTCCGCGGCAGGAATGACTATAGCATAGTCCCATGGGGCCTGTAAGGTCTTGATCGTTGGTACACCGCGAAGAATCCGACAATCGTGCTTCTTAAAGCGCGTGTCTAATTGCGGGTGGGTCCCTTCAATCGCGAGCCAAAAGGAACGTCCACTGGACTGTAACATAGTTGCCGGGATAATGTCCAATAGCTGGTTCGTCGCTTCGACCTCCCCGAGGAGAGTGGGTTGGCCGGGCGATATGCAAGGAATACGAGACAGGGCATCAGGAAGGAGGTTCTGTTTGCCCTGAATGTATTCTACCTTGAAGCGGATAGTTTGTAGGTGGTCTAGGACCCAACCAACAACCATCGGGCTTCTGGCGTGGTATAGCCATATGAGCGGGCGATGATCCGTGACGATTGTCAATGGATGATCACTAGCGTCGATATAGTAACGAGATTGCTGGACCCCGTAAATTATACCGTAAGCTTCCCGAACATACGTGACCCACCGGGATTGAGTTTCCGTAAACACAAAAGGCATACCATAATCTTCTTGCAAGAAAGGGAGCGAGGGTCGAACGATCGGTCCTTTGATCTTTCATGTTTTCTGGTTAAGCATTTGGTTATTAAATAAAAAAGTTAGAAGCCTCTCTACAAGATCGATACTTTTAATGCGCTGACAGATTCACTGAACTGACAAGACAGACACACTAATACTAGTTTTATGAAAGTGCGCAGTTATGACTGTAACTGCCGCTCGATGTGTTTACTCCGATACCTACTGCCTTCAAGTACTAGACCGTTACGCACAATTGACTTTGAACTATTAAAACAATGCTTGCGTCAAGTAATAATTACTGACTCGTGACCCAGGCTCATCCTTACAACGGCTGATGCCACTTAGTTCTATGTCAATGATACGATTACTAAATCACGCGGCCTTTGTCTTACATGACAGTGGTACGATAAATTATTAATAATACGTAGTTTTTTTTTTTTTTTTTTTTTTTCTGCAGAGTTAATTGTTAGTAGGAGAGATATTAATAGTACTGGTTGCATGGGTGTCATCACTGAACCCGCCGCACTGAACCTCCGAGTCATTCCAATGCCTTGAAGCGCGAACGCCAGGACTCACTGCCATGCAGTGATATTTGGGCCCGGGCCCATGATTGGGGAAGTATTTGGCCCAAAGGCGTGGCAGCCCGCTACGTGCTACTACCGGATCCGATACTGACAATATAACTTCCAAAATATTATAGCTATTTCAAGTAGCAATAACAGGGTTTTACCGGACCACGAAGTTACTCACTGCGCTCGGGCCTCGCCGGTGGCATTTGCTTGAGGCTCAGGTTAACGTTTGAGGCAGGTCCAAGGCGCCCCGGCAAGTCTCAGTTAGGCCCCAGGCTGGGTTAGTGCAAAGGCGAACTGAAGTTCAAGTTCAGAAATGGTTATTTATTAACATGGGTTTACCGGATCACAAGTGACAGTGCTCACCCCTTTGCAAAGGAGCAGTCCTTAGTATATACTAGGGCTGGATAGTGGGAAAGGCGGCAAAGGCTAGCCCCCGTACTGATCATAGGGCAAGGTGTATGGTCACTAGGCTGCTATCAAACTGAGCACTTTAATTAACGACCGGCCAAAACTTGATCACTACCGTTGACTTTTCATTGTTTTTGACCGGCCCGTTAGATTCTCCTCTGCACGACGTTTCGACTTCACTAACTGAGTTTTTGATTTCGTTCAGAAATGACTTCAAACGATCAAGTCAAAGTTCTTTTTATGTAAAGTTTGAAATTTTTATTTTAGCATTAATAAGCGTACTAGTATTCAGTTTTTGGTCATGGCGACCAACGCCATGGCGGTTGCGAGCATGACTTATGTGGGCTTGAGGTCAACTTTCTCTATACAGTCCCAACTTTCCCTTGGAGCGCCACATGCGCATGGCTTAGGAACGCAGCTACCCATTTTCTCCTGACGGCCACCAAAACCGCACACACACACACACACACGCCAATGATCCGTAAGCGACATCAGACTTCGTAGCTTCACGTTTTGACTTGTTTCCGAGGTCGTCCTCGACCCCTGTGCTCTACTGCTTCCGACTGCGTCTCTTTAGCCCTTCTCTTCTTCGCCGCCACTTCTTTCTCACATCTTGGTGCACCTATCAACAAAAATGATATGCCCGCACTTTGGACTTCGTCCCAAATACGAAGCGGAATCCTCCTTTCCTCTGTTAACTCGAACGGCATATCCAACACCACCCTTGGCATCATTTGCACCGTCCATGGTGTAAAATCCTCATCGTCCTTCTCGATGGACGCATCCCACTGCTCCAAATCTTTGCCGTCTCGAAATACTGGCGCAAAGATTCTTTCCCGCGTCATATCAATAACACTCTTGCTCCTCCAAAAGTGCATTGTCGGAGCAAGTCCCAACGCAGCCCGTACCCGCGTTCTAGGCTGTACATACGTAACCTGCATTAAAAAGAAATAATCAAAGTCCTTATCCATGACCGTATCCTCGTGCGGTCGACATAGATAGAACTTATCAACCTGCCAGTCGATCTTAGCCACTTCCTTACCGGCTATCCACGGTTTCTTCCATACCGTGCCTTTCCGATCCGACATTTCCGATGACTTCGGAATTTCCCTCCCATCTTTGACGTCTACCTTGACGTCCGAAGCCGAACGATCCTGTTGTCCAGCATTCCTGGCCTCAGCCTTTTCTTCCTTCTGTTGCTTTCGCAACGCCTCCTCACGCTCCTTGCGCGTAAGCAATGCTGGCGGCTGTCTAAACGCTGGTGCAATACGCCTCAGCGCTTGTTCCTCATTCTCGTCCTCCAGCAAATAAGGACTGAACTTCGCCAACCGACGAACATGAACAATCTGTTCCCTTCCACGTGCCCCCGTAGGTGCAATCTTGTAATTGTACGCACCCGTCTGACGTACTATCTTAAATGGCCCATGCCACTTATTGTAAAACTTAATCGATACCCATTTCGGTACCGTCGGTACATACAGCAACACTGTATCACCTTCCTTGTACTCCACATGAGAGTACTTGCCCATTTCCTGTTCCCGCTGAACCTCTCTCAGCGTCTCCCGACACTTCTCAATCGCACTCCGTGCTTCCGCGATCGCTCGTAAGCGAACTCCTAACAGTTCACACGGTTCCCACTTATCAGGCGGAAACAACAGTTCCGTCGGCGTGTTTAACGCCCGTCCATAGACCACCTGATGCGGACTGACACCCCGCGCGTGTCCGCCTAACGACGCCGAAGCTAAATTGTTGACAGCAAACGTGAACATAGGTACCACATATACCCAGTTAAGCTGGCTGTTATTACAATAAGTCGTCAACGCTGCCTTCAACGTCCTGTGAACGCGTTCAATCTTACCATTCGCCCTTGGGTTAAAAGCAGTCACATACTGCCAATCGAACCCAAAGAACTTGGCAATCCTTTGCGAAACCTCATTCGCGAAACTCGTTCCTCTATCCGAAATAATCCTTCTCGGTATCCCAATACGGCCGAATATCTGATCAATCAGCGCCGCCGCTGTCACTTCCGCTGTCACATCCGTAACAGGGACAGTAATGACATAATTGGAAGTTCGATCAATAACCGTTAAGAGATATTTGAATTTTTCCGTTCCCGCCTCTGGAAAAGGACCCACATGATCGATATGCAAGGTATCGAAAATATCCAGAGTGATATCATATTCACCCTTAAGCCCCATCTTCGGCCTATATGGCAACTTGGCCATCTGACAATGAGGACAACCCTTCACAAACTCCTTAACCCGTTCTCCCAGGTTATTCCACCAAAAACGTCTCCTTAACGACCACGTCATCCTTTCCACCCCCGGGTGGCTCTGCATAGGACAATGATGCGCCGCAATTAACAAAGACGTTCTGAGTTCCTGCGGAACCCATAACAACCATCGATCCTCCTCATTGGTATATACGCCATCTTTTCCCATATACCAAAGGAGTCCATCCTTTAGTACCAAGCACCGCTTGAGTTTCCTCATGTCAATGTCCTCGGGCCTTGCCTGTGGATTGAGCAGATGTTCTCTCAACTCCTTATACTCCGTACTTTCCTTTGTGAAAGTCCGAAAAGTTTCCACCGACGCCAGTCTGACTGCCGTGTCAGTTTCCAACTGGAATCGAACCTTATCCGGATGTGCCTCCGGTAACTAAAAAAGATGTTCCTCCTTAACTTTTTCTTCATCCTCCAAGTTAAGGCACATCGGGCCCTTCGGTAACAAGACCGCGTTAAAGGCACCCTGCCTTCCTTCCATAACATCCTCCCCCTCTTTCCTATCCGCGGTCCTTGCTTCCGCCCATAGGATATCCTCACACGCCTCTCTCGCGATCGGCGAGTAACAGCATGCACATTTGTCTCGTGCCGCTACCTCGACTGCTTCCAACGCAGACACTTCCTCGCTGCGCGTGTCACGTTGATTGTTATTATGCGTGAACGGATGATACCAAAGCCCCGATAGCAACTTGGTGTCTTCCGCTCCCTGTTCCTCCCAATCATGTAGATCCACATCATGACCCATGATTGCGAACACCGCCCCCGGCGTTCGAAATTCAAACTGTGCCATTCGCACCTCCTTGACCGTATTACGTCGCTGTAAATCATCAACGGCCTTATCCGAGAACAAAAATCAGGGACAACATTCCTTTTGCCCTTGATGTAATGAATGGTGAAGTCATACTCCGCCAATTCCAACTGCCACCTGGCCAACCTACCTGTATGATCTCCAGACATGAGCCATAGCAGGTTATGATGGTCCGTTCTAACCAAAATGTTAGGAGTACCCCACAGGTATTCCCGCAGCCTCTGGAAAGCCCACACTATAGCGAGTGCTTCCCGCTGCCTTGTGCAGTATTCCTTTTCCGCCGGTATCAGCTGCCGGCTGATGAACATAACGGGCCGCAACTGCCCAATGGACTTGTCCATCTGTTGAAGCACCGCTCCTACCGCGTACGAAGACGCGTCAGTGTCGAGCACGAACTGTTCCTTCCAGTCAGGTAACATAAGAACTCGACCTCCCTGCCTTGGGTCTTTAGCGATCTCATCCTTGAGCTCCGCTATCACTCTCGTGACTTCCTCCGGCCATGGGTCGTCCCCGACCCCTTGCTTCAGGAATTTCCTGACCACCGCTACTCTTTCCGCAAACCCCGGAATGAATTCACCATAATACTGAGCCAGCGATATAAAGGAATGTAAGTCCGTCCGAGTCTTTGGCATCGGCATAGACGCTACATAGTTCCTCTTTTCATATCCAATCGCACACCGACCCTCTGAGATCTCATATCCCAGGTACTGTATATTCCTTTGTGCGAAGTCACATTTCTGTGCATTCAAGCGCAATCCAAACGCGCTTATACGTCGCAAGACGTCCTGCACGTGTTCCACGTGTTTCTCCATACTCTCTGAATAAATGATAATATCATCTATGTAACAGAAAGCATAATCCTCCGTCGACCCAAGACGAACCACCGTCGCCTCATCGTCGTACTCCTTCCCCAGCATCTTAGTCATAGCATGCTGAAATAGACCCGGAGAGCACTTAAGACCCATCGGTAATACCTTCCACACGTATGTAGTCATTCCGACCATAAACGCTGTGAGATACCGACATGACTCATTAAGAGGGATTTGCCAAAACCCGCTCTTAAGATCAAGCGTAGTATACACCTTCGCATGCTTGAGCCGGTTGATCCCCTTCCTGAGATCCGGTACCGGTGTCTCGATCTGCTTCAGAATCTTATTGATCCTATAGTAATTGATACACATACGTAAGGACCCATCCGGCTTGGGCGCCATACGCACAGGTGAAGACACCTCCGATAAGCGTGCCTCAATGATGTCCTTCTCCAAAAGCTCCTGAGTGATTTCCCGAGCCATCCGATCCTCGTGATAGCTCATACGTGACGGTCTCCTGTGACCCACCACGTCTTCACCCAGCTTCCGTCCAAAGTTAGCCTCGTAACCCCGAACAGAGCCCGCCTCAAGAGGCCCAAATACCTCCATATTATTCTCCAAGATACCCTTGAGGGCATCTCGCTCCTTCATAGTACCTTCCCAAGTACTATATTTCTCCGCAATAGCCTTTTCCGCGGCTATCCTAGCCTCCTCAATCTCCTTATGAGAGGCCTTACGTGATAACTGCGCCATATCCTCCATCGGAATCGGCCGCTCATCCTCACGTACCATCGTCCCATGGTACCTAGTTTCCTCCTTGCCTCTCCACTGGGCAAGCTGTGCCACATGATCTATGATAATGGCATATTGCATTGCATGCGTGCGGTGATATATACCCGATATCCAAGAGAAGGCTTGCTTTCTCACATCCGCCATCTCACGTTGCATTAAGTTGGCCCCATAAGCCAACGCCTTCTCCTTCGTCCCCAATCGTAAAGCCAAGACCAGCTTATGGCCTCTATGTGGGATCGGGACCGGGTCATCAATAAGATGATCCTCTATATCCTGCCACCACATTTCCGTCCGAGTTCCCACTGGGATGACTATAGTGAAATCATCCACCGATAGCCTGTTTTTCAAGACCTACTTAATGGCCTTGACTCCCTTAGGGAAAAACAAATTATCATCCCAGTGACTCTTCAAGAAGGCTTCTACGATCGGCTTAGGCTGCTTGACCGGCAGCTTATGTTGGGTAACATTCCAAACCACATGAGACGTCGTGGTCGAATGCACATCTATATAGACATGCTGATCACCGGCATCCTCCATGCCCGCAATCGTACCCCGCAACAATTCCGCTTTTGCTGCGTAGAGGTGTTCCAACCTCGCGTCTATCGCGGCCACTACCGCCTCATCCTTTGCGGAATCCCTACAGTCCACGTTCACGACCCTCACGTCGCGTGGGTCCCTGTAGGCCCAGCCAAAGGTTGTGGTCATGACATATTCCGTCTCCTGTATCTTGTCGTCAGAATTGTCAGCAACCACACTTGCTTCCCCAGAGTCCCCCGACTCTACTGTGCATACATGGAAGAACGAGGCTGTTACAGGCTCCTGAATGTGGGGTGTGACCGAAGGCTCCGTGCCCTCGGACACCACCTTTGTCCACCCCCAGTCAGCGCGCATGACTGGTGAGACACTCACATCCAAATCGTGCGCTACCGCACATTGGCCTTCCCGCCGTAAAGGTTCATACGGTACTACCTCGTACCGCGGAGCCACCTCGGATCCACCGTACTGCACCACGTTCAGATCCGTATAAATCCGAGCGTGCATTCGTCTGAGGTTCCGCAGCCCCAACGGGAGACCACCAGCAAAGGCTGGGACGACCCAAAACCGATGAGAGAAAGACTTCCCGTCTTTCAAAAGGAACGTAAGCATGACTGACCCTGAGACCCCGGTCATGCCTCCCACTCCCTTGATCCTCAACCGACACGGCCGAAACCCGTGTCTAAACCATGGTTCCCTGCTCCATAGTTCAATAAATTCCTTCCCGAGTACATTCAGAGATGCCATTGTATCATTGCCCACAATGCATTCCTGCTGTACCTCCTCAATAAAAATTTTAGTGAATAATAAAGGCAATTCAGCTTTCCCCGGGCCACACCCGTCCGCTGAAAATGCTTCATAACCACCAAAATATTTACTATCAAGCGCCTCCGACGCTAACTCCACATTAAGGTCCGTGCCTTTATTCATCACCGGACATAGAGTGTCCCTGTGACTATCAAGGTCCTCAACCTGCTCATTCTGTCCATCCTGGCCTTCCAAGGCCACCGCGTCCGTAGCTTCCTGGACTCCCCGCGTTACCACGCGTGTCCTATCATCAAATCGCAGGTCATGAGTAACCATGTCGCCTTCGTGGCCGACAGGCAACTCACCCGACTTATTCTCCCTCCCGACCTCCGAGTCAGGCGCTGGGATTGCCTCCTGGGATCCCTGGCCCCGCACTTGCATTAATGCTTTGCCCTGCACATTCACCAACATGTCCACTAGCGTTATACCAAACGCCATACCCTGGACTTGTTGCTGCGGAGGCATCTGCCCTCCGACGGTCCCCTGACCGCCTTCCATCGGCATACCAGGAGCAGGCAAGATTGGTGCTGGAGGGATGTAAGACTGTCCCCCATAAGCAACCACCTGCTGCTGTGGCTGCCCTTGGTAGAACTGCTGCTGCATCGGCTGCCCGTAGCCTACTGGTAACTGCTGCCCCGGAGCTGGACCCGCATAGTAAGCACCTGCTCCCGCCTGCTGCATATGCGATGAGGGAAAAGTTCCCGCACCCCCCCCCCCATACACATTTGAATTAGGAAAAAGGGAACTACCCTGATTGCCGCCCCACTGCGGGCTCCGATTTGAGTTGGGACGTTCCCGTGAATCTGAACGCCCTCCCCGACGTCGCGGTGGAGATCGATCTCGGCTCCGCTCCGGTGACCTATCTCGATTTCGTGAATCGCGTCGTCCTCGGTCGTATCCGCCACGAACATGCCCTCCTCGATCGTATCCTCGTCGATCTCGGGCTTCATCCCTCTCGTCGTAATGACGACCGCCCGATACATGAGTGACCTCACGATCACTACGACGATCTCTTGACCTTGAAAGACTACGTCGGTTGTCAAGGTGCCCTCGATCCGACCGATCGCTCGAACTAGACGACGAGCTCGACGAAGAACTAGCAGCCGACCTTGCTGAGGACGCATCCGATGACCCCCGTAAATTCCATGAGGGGTCCACGGATTCATTCCCGTGCCTGCCCGGGATATCTCTTCCCATAGACGCCGGTGCGTCGCCGCCATCTGAAGTGAGAGGGTTCCATACCCTGAACTTTTCCCATTCACCCTTCAAATAAGGTGCCTCACCAGGATCCGTCCATCCCTTCTGATCGTATGCCTTCCGATCACGATCCTGAAGGTTCTTGAGCTCCTGCGAATATTTATTCGTATTCAACAAGCCATGGAAGGGACCCACTGGATAGTCGTAGCGTACCTTCCTCAAGACTTCCTTCTGCACCGAGTCATCCCAGCCTTCAGGATGAAAATTCTGGCAATTGCTCTTGCACATGGCTCCCGATTTGAGCCACAAGGCTCCCGCCTTCTTCATGCACAACGGCCTATGCACCCTGGGGTTGTAGTATGACCTCTGGAACCGTTGACGACCTTGCCCCGGCCCCCCTTGGGGTCTCTGACCATAGAACTGAGGTCCCCTGCGCGAGTACCCCAGGCCCCAATAAACTTCATCCCCGGGCTCGAATGTTCCCGCACCATCCCCTCCCCCCTGGTTCTGATTACCTTGAGTGGGAGTCCCTGACCTCGGACCCGACCACTTCCACTCATCGATGATGGTTTTCTGGACTCGACGCATGACTTTCCCCAACACGTCTTCATCCACGTTCCATATCTCCGGACTGGCCTCAGGGGTAGACTGTCCAGTACCCTTGAGGAGGTATTCCCATACCTCTGTGTCCGTCTGAATCTCTTTCGCCATCTTAATAAAGACTTGATTGTTCAGATCGAACAATGCCACAGCCGTCAATTTGAAGGCTTCTGCAGGTGTGAGCATAATCACCATGTCCATTATCCTCTGGAACATGTAGTGGAGTACAGGCTTCTTATTCACCATCCACTTGACCTCCGCCTGCAGCTGACTGACCTCCTGTGACTTAGAGGCAAAAACATGGTAGCCCATCTTCTCTGCGAGCATCAGACCAATACTATCGACACACATGGTGTCGAACCGAGTAGACTGCAGCTTTCCCCAAAAAGCTGCCCACACCTCGCTTTGCATAAGCCATTCGTTGTCCACCGATGACTGACAACGAAAGAACCTATCAGCCACTATGGCCACATCCTCAGGGGTATAAATGTTAGCTGAACGACAGACCCGACGTACCTCTGTCAGCCACATATGAAGCTCAGAGATATGCCTAGGAATTGCAACCTTCTGATTGTCCAGAGCAAAAGCCTTCTGGTCACCCAGAAGGCGGTCCACATCCTTCTGGTGACGTTCAATAGTACGACGTCGTTCCTCGTCGTTCTTTTCCATCTTACGGTTCCATGACGAAACCGCAAGCTTTCGTCGTTCTGCCTGGCCATCCCAAGCCACAGCAAAATGATAAAAAGCTTTGGCCATATAAACGATGGCATCCACTACCAGCAATCGTTCCAACGTGACGAGATTTTCAGACGATCCCGCTGTAGCCCAAGTGGGCTTTGTCCCTGAGACTGCCTTGTCCCAGAAGCCATCCATTGCGTCGAAAATGGCGTGAACACGTCGTCTATTGAGAGCACTTTAGCCCCAACACCACTCTTGGGCCGAAAAATAAAGTTGCCCATTGCGTGCACAGTGGGTGACACTCTGGCCCAAACCTGACTGTGAAACTGAGCAAACTTTTGCACTTCAGTCCATCTTGGATGCACTTGATCCAAGACATCCCAAGACGGCCAACAGCCAACCAAGTCGTACACAGGCTGTCCGTGACGTTTGACAAAGTCACGAGAAAGGTCTCCAGCCATGGAAGTGGTGCCCCAGGCTTCAGCTTGGACTTGTCCCAACCTCGCTATATTGAGATCGACCATTCCCTCCGTTGATGCCATCAATCTGGACGCATCCAGCCTCTCAGGCGTCCAGTAGTGGGTCCCCATGCCACACAGCTTCTGCAATCTGAACCACCATCTCTGCTGCCACCATAACATTGGCCACTGTGGTGCGTCCGATCACAAGTGTGTCCCCCACGTTCCTCGTCGAACCAGGCGAGATAGCATTAATGCATTGTCTGACCGTCTGCAATGCCTTTGTGGACGGTAACTGGTCCGCCCAACTATCACCTGTGAGACGAAACTGCCACATCGTCTTCAAATCGTCTTCCAGACGAGCAGAGATGAAGTGCAAAGAGGGAGGTGTTCCCACTGTTGTCGACGAACTCGACGCTGTGACGGCTCCTGCCCCCATAAAACGTGTACCAAGAGAGGAAGGTACCAAAGACCCACCCCCCCTAGTATACGCTGGTGTAGAATAAGGGCTGCTTGCTGTCAACATCCTCCTCCTATTCTCACGTGGTAACATATCGAAATGAGAAAGAGAAGAGAGATGTGAGAAAGCAACAAATGACACACACAGCACACACACACAACTGCTCCACACACAGCTTATGAGTTATGCTGGTGACACCTGTTTCCTCCAACCGAATACAAAACAAATGTGCGTGCTCCTACACCTCACACACAATCTGTTTCTATCCCTCTCCCCCTAAGGAGAGCTCAACTGTCTAAAGCAAAACTTGAAAAAGGTCAACACCTTTTTCTGTCGGAAATTCCGAGGTGTCAAAACCTGAAGAAAAACAAGGCAAGAAAAACGTGAGAACTTGAGCTTTTCGTGAACTCACGAAAAGCAAAAGCAAAACCCCGTTTAATTTTTGTTAGTGGCTCCAGATGTAAAAGGAACAGCTACTCTGACACTTAGTCGTACCTCAACTGTAGAGGGGCAGACCAAGCATAAGAGTCAAGTAACGACAAGCCGGACAACACTTGATGCCACTATGTAATGTACGGGCCGGCCGACAGATCATAGGGCAAGGTGTATGGTCACTAGGCTGCTATCAAACTGAGCACTTTAATTAACGACCGGCCAAAACTTGATCACTACCGTTGACTTTTCATTGTTTTTGACCGGCCCGCTAGATTCTCCTCTGCACGACGTTTCGACTTCACTAACTGAGTTTTTGATTTCGTTCAGAAATGACTTCAAACGATCAAGTCAAAGTTCTTTTTATGTAAAGTTTGAAATTTTTATTTTAGCATTAATAAGCGTACTAGTATTCAGTTTTTTGTCATGGCGACCAACGCCATGGCGGTTGCGAGCATGACTTATGTGGGCTTGAGGTCAACTTTCTCTATACAGTCCCAACTTTCCCTTGGAGCGCCACATGCGCAAGGCTTAGGAACGCAGCTACCCATTTTCTCCTGACGGCCACCAAAACCGCCGCACACGCACACACACGCACAAACAAACAAACAAACACACACACACGCATACACACTCACACGCATGCACACACACACACACACACGCATACATACATACACACACACACGCGCGCACACGCACACACACGCAGAGAGAGAGAGAGAGAGAGAGAGAGAGAGAGAGAGAGAGAGAGAGAGAGAGAGAAAGAGAGAGAGAGCAAGAGAGAGAGAGAGAGAGAGAGAGAGAGCAAGAGAGAGATAGAGAGGGAGAGAGGGAGAGAGAGAGAGAGAGGGAGAGGGAGAGAGAGAGAGAGCAAGAGAGAGAGAGAGAGAGAGAGAGAGGGAGGGAGAGAGAGAGAGAGAGTGAGTATGAGAGAGAGAGAGAGAGAGAGAGAGAGAGAGAGTTCTTTGCATCCTACTTCTCGAACCGCATTCAAGAAGTCCACACACAATATGCCAAGTCTCACAAACGCACCATCACACATGGCATCCCGCAAGGCAGCACACTCCACCTTCTTCCTACTCTACATAAATGACATAATCAATATTATACAACAAGGGACAGTATACACATATGCAGACGACACCACACTCATAATAACAGCTAAAAATCCTAAAAATCTACAAGAAAAAACACAAACAGAAATAACGAAATTAATAAACTACTTCCACTCTAATAACCTAGTACCCAACCCAACAAAAACAACATACACAATTTTCCATAAAACAAAACAAAATATCACAATAACAATAAACAACCATACCCTCGAGCAATTCCAACACGCAAAACTCCTAGGCATAACGCTACAACATAACCTTAAATATGACCAACATATTAACATAATGCGTAAACTCCAACCCACAATCAACTCATTACTATATGCTAAAAAATATCTAAACATAAAACAAATGAAACAACTATATTATGCACACATACATCCACACCTTATACAAAACATCTCCATCTGGGGGACGCATGACAACAAAAAGAAATATATACAACCACTCATACAAATACATAAAAAAATAATCAGAGTAATTGCAAAAACACATTACCGCGCACATACAAAACCAATCCTAAACCAACTCGAACTGCTTGACATCACCCACCTATACACCCTCCGTGTGTGCATAGAAAATCACCCATTCATTTACCCTAAAAAACATCTCAACAGACCACTCCACAACAACACCTTTACACCAATCAATATCATACACTCATACAAAACCCGATACTCAACAAAAGGCAACCTCTTTGTTAACCACAAAGATCCATACCTCACCAAGATCTTTGCAGATCAATGGAAGTCAATCCCAAAACATATAACAGATGAAAACAAAAATCAAACCATTCAAGAAAGCACTAACTGCATATCTACTAAAACACCAACAAACATCATAGTACATATAACGTATGCACACACGCGGAGGAAAAAAAAAAAAAAAAGATAGGGGGGGGGGGAGAGGAGAAGAACACTAGGCTTGCTCCTTTGTCTACTACCTGAAGAAGAACTATCCGAATCAATCGACGTATATGGTCAACCACGCACACTCCCAACCTCCCCCCCCCCCCCCCTTTCTCTTTTACTCTTTTCTGTGAAAAAAGAAAAAGAGAGGGGGGGGCCGCCACACATACGACTACACCTTTACAATTACATATCCATAACATAGCATAATAATATATATCACCGCGCAACATATCTAAGCAAAAATATTAATTTTAATAACCATAATACAATATCAACAACTTCCACCCCCCCCTCTTTTCTTCTTTCTCTAGAAAAAGAAAAGAGAGGGGGGGGGCCGCCACACATGACTACACCTTTACAATTACATATCCATAACATAGCATAATAATATATATCACCGCGCAACATATCTAAGCAAAAATATAAATTTTAATAACTATAATATAATATTAATACTGAGCCGCTGAATACTAATTTAATATTTAATATCTTCCTTAATACGCTCAACTGAATAACTAGGTTTCCACCTTTGATAAAGGTATAACTTACTAGCTATACTTTTCACGTGGAAGTTCCCTGAGTCCAATTGTAAAAATTGTTCTCTCAACAAAAACGAAGAAGAAGAAGAGAGAGAGAGAGAGAGAGAGAGAGAGAGAGAGAGAGAGAGAGAGAGAGAGAGAGAGAGAGAGAGAGAGAGCCGGACGCACAGAAGCACGAACAGAATACACATACACACACACACAAGACACATACACATAGACACACACACACACAAACACACACACACACACACACACACACACACACAAACAACACATGGGGTATTATTACGAGGACCGAGACCGAGGAGAGAAGGAGGACGAGGAAGGCGAGAACGAAAAAGGAAGAGTGCGAGAAGGAGAGAACGAGAAAGGACGAGGGTGAGAAAAAAAAGGAAGAAAGGGACAAGGATAGGGAGAGTGGATAGTTTTTAAGTTGTTTACCTGCTGAATGCCGCACGCTTTGCACGCAAAAGTGCATTTATACCGAAAACTTCGAGGCATCTCGCTGGGCAGCCTTTGCAGCGCGCTGACGGCTGACAAAAAAGGGAAGCGTTTTGACGTCTCATCATGACTTCATCTCTTCCTTTTCGACCTCTCTTTTATCCATGTTATTTTAATATCTGCTTAGTCGAAGCAGCCGTTATCTAGCCATGCCGGTCCCACGTCTTTGTGCAAATGTGATCCACCAGTTTCCGGTTGAACTCTCTGCACCACCCAATCGCAACTTTCTCTCTTTGCCTTCCGTTTTGTGCACCATTCAAATGCGTCAACGATCAGGATGCCATAAATCAGACCGGCTTGACAAGAGGAAGTAGTCCGAACAACCAAAGGTGTCTCTCTCCTGGATTCAGCTATGTGTCGACCGTTTGTGTGCTTGTTGCAGAATCAACATGAAGCTCTGCAACGAATGCCTTTCCTACACCATGGGCTTCCTGGAAGATGGCGAGGAAGTATGCCTGCACTGCGGCAATATCAACGAACGCCTCTTGAATTACCAAGTCGGTCAACTTGAGGTAAGTAAATGCTTGAGAAGACATGCGGGAACTTGTTCAAGCCTAGTTGGCCCATACAATTCATAATATTTACATCAAATGTGTGTATTTTTTTCTTTGCAGAAACTGTTGGAAAATACTACTTCCAGCCCCAGCCACACAAAATTTCCAACTTTCTCGTAAGGTCTCTCTCTCGCTCTCTCTCTCTCTCTCTCTCTCTCTCTCTCTCTCTCTCTCTCTCTCTCTCTCTCTCTCTCTCTCTCTCTCTCTTCTTCTTCTTCTTCTTCATTTTTATTGAGAGAACAATTTTACAATTGGACTCAGGGAACGTCCACGTGAAAAGTATAGCTAGTAAGTTATACCTTTATCTAAGGTGGAAACCTAGTTATTCAGTACTAGTTGAGCGTATTAAGGAAGATATCGATATTAAATTAGTATTCAGCTGCTCAGTATTAATATTATATTATAGTTATTAAAATTAATATTTCTGTTTAGATATATTGTGCGGTGATATTAATATTATGTTGTTATGTTATGTATATATGTTATTGTAAAGGTGTAGTCGTTTATGTGCGGCGGCCCCCCCTCTCTTTTCTTTTCCATATAGAAGAAGTGAAAGAGAGAGAGAGAGAGAGAGAGAGAGAGAAAGGAAAGAGAGAGAGAGGGGGGAGTTGAGAGTGGGCGTGGTTGACCATATACGTCGATTGATCCGGAGAGTTCTCCTTCAGGTAGTAGACAAAGGAGCAAGCTTGGTGTTCCCTTTCTCTCTCTCTCTCTCTCTCTCTCTCTCTCTCTCTCTCTCTCTCTCTCTCTCTCTCTCTCTCTCTCTCTCTCTCTCTCTCTCTCTCTCTCTCTCTCTCTCTCTTTTTTTTTTTCGCGCGTGTGCATATGTTACATATATTATGATGTTTGTTGATGTTTTAGTAGATATGTCATTAGTGCTTTTTTGAATGGCTTTATTTTTGTTTCATCTGTTATATGTTTTGGAATTGATTTCCATTGATCTGCAAAGATCTTGGTGAGGTATGGGTCTTTGTGGTTAACAAAGAGGCTGCCTTTTGTTGAGTATCGGGTTTTGTATGGATGTATGGTATTGATTGGTGTAAATGTGTTATTGTGGAGTGGTCTGTTGAGGTGTTTTTTAGGGTAAATGAATGGGTGATTTTCTATGCATACACGGAGGGTGTATAGGTGGGTGATGTCGAGTAGTTTGAGTTGATTTAGGATTGGTTTGGTATGTGCGCGGTAGTGTGTTTTTGCAATTATTCTGATTATTTTTTTGTGTATTTTTATGAGTGGTTGTATATATTTCTTTTTGTTGTCATGCGTCCCCCAGATGGAGATGTTTTGTATGAGGTGTGGATATATGTGTGTGTAGTATAGTTGTTTCATTGTTTTGGTGTTTAGATATTTTTTAGCATATAATAATGAGTTGATTGTGGGTTGGAGTTTACGGATTATGTTGTTGATATGTTGGTCATATTTAAGGTTATGTTGTAGTGTTATGCCCAGGAGTTTTGCGTGTTGGCATTGCTCGAGGGTGTGGTTGTTTATTGTTATTGTGATATTTTGTTTTGTTTTATGGAAAATTGTGTATGTTGTTTTTGTTGGGTTGGGTACTAGGTTATTAGAATGGAAGTAGTTTATTAGCTTAGTTATTTCTGTTTGTGTTTTTTGTTGTAAGTCTGTAGGAGTTTTTGCCGTTATTATAAGTGTTGTGTCGTCTGCATATGTATATACTGTTCCTTGTTGTATGATATTGATTATGTCGTTAATATAGAGTAGGAAGAAGGTGGTGGATAATGTGCTGCCTTGTGGGATGCCATGTGTGATGGTGCGTTTGTGGGACTTGGCATATTGTGTGTGGACTTCTTGAATGCGATTTGAGAAGTAGGATTCAAAGAACTGGACTGTGCCTTCGTTGAAATTAAAATTTCGTCGAAGTTTGTCGAGTAACTTTGAATGTTCTACTGTGTCGTATGCTTTCGAGAGGTCTACGTAAAGAGCTAGTACTAGCTCTTCTTTATCTTTATGTTTTTGTATTTGGTTTATTATGGTTTGGACTGTCATGGTTGTGCTTGAGTTAGGTCGGAATGCGTATTGTGTATGTGATATTATGTTGTGTTTTGTTAGGTGGTCCATTATTTGTTTATTTATTATTGTGTCAAATACTTTAGCTATTATGGGTAGTAGTGATATCGGTCTGTAGTTGGCTGGCATGCTTGTGTCGCTGGCTTTGTATAGTTCTATTACTTTTGTTGTTTTGAGTGCGTCTGGGTATTTATTTTCATTTATGGCTTTGTTGAAGAGGTTGGTAAGCATAGGTGTGAGGAAGGCGTGCATGTCTTTTATAAGTGTTGGTTTTATTTTGTATATGTCCTCTGCTTTATCTCTGTTCATATTTTTTAGTGTTTTGTTTACAATGTCTTCTGTTGTGTTATGTAGTTTGAAGCTTGGATGTGTTTGTTTGTTTTCTTCCGCTCTCTCTTCTTGTTGTTGTTTGTGTTCGGTTGTTGGTATGCTGTTGCTTGTTTTTTTACCTATTGTTATGTAGTGATCGTTGAGTGCGTTTGCTATTTCTATGGGGTCTGTGTGTGTTTTGTTGTTGTACTGTATTGTGGTTGGTGACGCTCTCGGTGGTTTGTTGTTAGGTACTAATTCTCTGAGTTTTCTGTGTTGTTTTTTTGGGTTGTTTTTATTTTCTTCTAGCGTCTTCATTATTTCGTCTTTTTTGGCTTTGTGTATTATTTTGTCGACTTTGTACCTCTGTGTTCTGTATGCCTGTTTGTTTTCTGTTGTCGGGTTATCTCTCCATTTTTTATATAGTAGGTGCTTTTTTCTTATTTGCCTCTTTATTATGGGGCTGCACCAGCTTTTTCTTCTATTGCATTGCTTGGGTTTTCGTTCGAAGTGTTCTATTACTTTTGTTATTGTTGTTTGTATGTCTCTAAACTTTTGGTTTGTGTCGCTGCTTTCTGTGTTGTCCTGCGTGATGTATTCTAACTGTGTTTTGAGGTTTGCTAGGATTGCGTCTTTGTTTTTGTCGTACATGTTTTTGGTAAGTCTGGGTGTGTTGTCTGTGTCTGGTTTTCTTGTGCGGGTGTGTATTATTGCGTATATGGGGTGGTGGTCTGATATGCATGGGCTTATAATGTTTGATTCTATGTTGGCATTGATGTTGGTGATTATCATGTCTATGAGTGTGTGGGATGTTGTGTGGACCATGTCGTGTCTTGTTGCTTTTGTTATTGTTGTGTAGAGGTTGTTGTGTACCATTAGGTTTTGAAAGTCTGTGTGTGGTTTATGTATGTTGTCGAGTAGGTTGTAGTTGATGTCACCTACTAGTGTTATTGTGCTTGTAGGCGTTTTCTGTAGTATGCTGTTTATGTTATTTTGTAATGCATGCATGAATTGTTTGTCTATGAGTGGGCGTCTATACATACCTATTATTGTGTGTATTGGTTTGTTTTTAAGTTTATTATTATATATTCTTAGTGTTAGTGGAGTTTTGCATGAGTCCGATATGGTTTGTTTATCGACTATTGTAATGTGCATGTTGCTTTTATAGTATATTGAGATGTCGATGTGATGTTTAGCTGTGTATGTAGGGATTGGAAATGCGTTGTTACTGGTTGGTTGGGTTATGTAGTTATCTGTGAGTATGATGATGTCTGGTTGGAAGGGTAGGAGTTGTAGGTGTGTGATTAGGTCTTGATGGTGTGCTTTGAGGGAGTGGATGTTGGTGTGGTATATTGTGATTGTATTGTTGTGTGTGTTGTTGTTTTTATTGTTATTGTTATTTTTATTATTATTGTTGCTGTTGTTTTTTATGTTCTTATTATATGTTTTATTTTTGTTATTTTTTGAAGTGAGAGACAGGTATGGTTTGAAGGATTGTGGGAGGAGGTTAGGGTGGGTGAGATGCTCTGGGGGTTTATTTTGGGTGCTCATTTAGATGTTCATGGGTGTGTTGTTGTGCTGTTGGTTTGGCTTGTGGGGTATGTGTAATTCTTTGATGATTTTGATGTCTTCTTCTGTCTTGATTACCAACCTGTGCTCCTTTGTCTGCTCCTTGAAGAAGACTTCGCCGTCTCTGGTCCAGACGTAGATGGTAGCGCCAGTGGCCTCAATGAGCTCTTTCTTTAGCTTGATTGCCTGTTTTAAGAGCATGAGGGTGTTTGGTGGGAGGCTTTCGTTGATGCATATTTTGAATGTTTGGTCTACGAGGTGTGTGCCTGTCCAATCTACTGTTTCGTGGGTGAGTGGTTGGAGTGGGTCGTGTTTTTTGAAGTGGGTTTTGATGTTGTTTGTGCTGAAGCGCACTATGATAGCAGGTGGTTGTTTGGGTTCCTCTCGTCTGGGTTTTGTGCTCTTTGCTCGAAAGCATTTGATGATGTCACCTGATGTCACCTTCCTGGTATGGAATGTTTTTTGCATTCATCATTGCTTTCACTATGTTCAGAGTGTTCTCTTTGGGCATGTATGGTATGCCAGAAATGCTGAGTTCGCATGTTGGGTCTCGTTGATTCTGTCTCTGGTTTTCTGTGGCCTGTTTGCGTTCTGGTGGGTGGCTAGCGCTGAATGTGTGGTGCATGTGTATTGGTTTGTGAGTTAGCTTGTAGAGATTTGAGAAACTCGGTTGTGTTGTTAGACCATTGACCATGCATAGCAGGGAGTGGTGTTTTTGCTTGGCGCTCTTGCAAATTTTTCCATTTGTTGAATTGGGATTTGGTTTCGTTGAGCTCTAGTCGGATGGAGTCCATGGTAGCAGTGAGCTGGCTGAGTTCAGTTTGGTGTTCTGACAGGCGCTGATCTTGCTTCTTGCTTGCATCTGTTTGCTTCTCGGTTTGTTGGTTAATCTTGGCTTCGAGTTGGCTCGTTTGATTGCGCAGGTCGAGTATGTCTTGGCTCAGTTTGGCAGTTGCATGAATTGACTTCTCTTGTTGTTCAGTGATCATGGTTTGGAGGTCTTTTCGGATACCCTCTTTGAAGGGCTCCAGTACAGTTTGCATCTTATCTGCTATTTGCTTAAATATGTCGTTGAGGTGAGGCGCGAGCATGTTGCCAAATTGTTGTTGAGAGATGCTCTGCTGTAACGTCTTTACGTCGTCGTTGGCGTCTCCGGGTCCGTTGTCGTTGTTGCCTGTGTCGACGTCGCTGGTTCGTGCTGGTCTGGTTGGTGTTTTGAGCGGGTTGGCGTCGTCCCTTTCTTCGTGGTTGGCTTCGTTGGCTTTGCTAGGGGCATCGTTCTTGTCGCTTTGTTCTTCGTGATCGCTTTCTTCGTCTTCCCATTCGGTGGAAAGTCCGCTTGTCACTTCCTTGCCTTTTTCTTTGGTTTTTTTGCCTTTTTTCTTTTTTCTTTTTTGGAGAGAGGAAGGTCTGTTGGCTCCGTCGTTGATTTTTGGGGCTTGTTCTTGGGCTTGTTCGCTTCTTGTTGGTGTACTTTGTTGTTTTCGTTTTTTGATGGCCTCCATAACTGCCCAATGTTATAACGGATCTCTCTCTCTCTCTCTCTCTCTCTCTCTCTCTCTCTCTCTCGCTCTCTTCGTGTACGCATTGTGCGTAAAGGTGTTTCCTGAAGATCAAAAGACGTTAATGGTGTGACAGGTAACTAAGTGACGGTCTAAAACAGCCATCATGCTCGTAGTGGCACCCCAAGGACCTTGCTACGTGACCAGCAAGAAGATGCTCTGTACATATTTCCTATTTATCGAACCATCATCGCCAGGGGTCAGACTTTGAAAAGTCAGCACACAATTATTTATGTACATACCGAGTCTTTGTGTTGTACTTCACCTGAGGAGGGCCCTCAGGTGAGTGTTCACAAACATCAAGCAAAACAAACCATGCTATGCGAGTGCATATTCTCTTACCTTGCGGTTGTTTCACTCCTGTAATTAGTATAATCTCAGTGGCAACCAGCTAGGTTGTACTCTTTGCACCTGATGGTTTTTGAGCTTTTGTACATTCGTATTATTTATTTGGCTTGTCACTACTGTAGCACTATCAAATCTCTTCTCTTAGTCGTACACACTTTTTCGATGGGGACTTGATCATCTAATGAGAATGCAACAGTGTTTCGACAGCATGATGGCACCATAGCATAATCTAAATTTTAATTTGCAAATTCTAGTATAATAAGTAAAATTGATTTCATTTTATTCACTGAAGTAAAAAAACTCGGGGGCTAGGGCCTTGAAGTATCATCAATGGCAGTGGCTTCGATTCGACTATTTCTCTGCCTGCCTCGAAGTCTATGTAGTGCCGGCACACACGCCTCCTCCCCCCCCCCCCCCTTACTTCAAAAATGATTCTGATTCAGTTCAACTATTTTATTGATTTTTTTTCTTCTTTTTTTTCAACTTAAAATTTTAATCATTGGTGTGTTGAACTTTTAGTAAAGACAATATTAAAATGAGTCAGAGTAGAAAAGAGAACAAACAGAGATAAAATATAGGCTAATCAAAACAAAATCAATAGCAAAGGAAAGAAATAGATGCAGGCAAAAACAAGCAAAGATCCGGCTTCAAGAAAAGAAATAGATCAGGCTTCAAGTTTATGAGTGGCAAGTATTTTATTAATATTAAAACAGTGTTTGCGTAAAAACAACTTGAAAGCAGTTATTAATATATGCAGTTGTAAGTCTTGACTAGCCTCCTGTAAGGAAATTACCAACCGGCATTTAAATGAATACACACACGGCCGTCATTTTACAATATATCAAAATACTTCCGAGAACACGGTAGGTAACAAAAGACGCTGGCCCGGATGGTCAATTCGAGTTTATTTAGTATTGACAGACCGCCGCCGCCTGAGGCTACTTGTCACTTTCGAAACAATGCAAATTCTGAGAACTAACGAGAAAATTTCAAGTTCCGCTATTGTGAGTTTCTATACAACTCTTCAAGTATTAATAGGCAGATACAACGAACTCAGGCTCTTAATAGAACACATATGGCTGCTTTGAGTCGGGAGTCCTGACTCAATGTGAGCAGGTGAAATACTAGTAAATGGTAGAGAGGTCACTTCGTTTATTTACGTAATTTCAAGCTCTTGGCAGGCTTGGATGCAACTTACGATCAAGTGTAGATCGTAGATTGTGAGGTCTCCCGTTCTCAAACGGATAGTGTCGCGAGTCTTCAAGTAAACATTCATACTACTGATAGTTGTCGGGTTGTTGGACAGTTGAAATTCCCTAAATTAATTTGGGAAGCCTCAAGGCGAAAATGACTTGGAACGGAAAAGTATTGCGTTCTTCTGTGTATTTCCTTGTCCTAAAATTTACCGTAAAACGTGTTTCACGGGAAATCGGGGGAAAAGGTAATATTACTGCGGACAATCAAGAGGAAAAATCTTTATAGTTTTTTAGTTAATACTCAAAATAAGAATTAGTGACCGGAATAAGAAATAGTACTTAATTTTTGAATTAATTTTCAAATTAAGAATTAACAAGTCAGTGTCAGTCTCAGATTCTAGAGATTATCAGTATAATCTCTAGAATCTGAGACTGACACTGACTTGTTAATTCTTAATTTTGTAGGCATCACCCCCCGGATAGCCGGTAAAAAGTACCTTTTCCTGGTGACAGGTGCACCAGCTTGTTTTTCAGTATTATTTGTCCGGATTGGACCTGATGCCATTTTATTCCTGGTCTGTTGCCGTTTTCCTTTTTTGCTTCACTGAGCTAATATAACGAGACATCATTCTCATCTTTTGAGGACTGTGTTTGGTTGTATTACCGACTTTTTACGAGCTATCGTTGGGGGCATTACATTTGGAGTCCACATCACTAGGGTGATTTCTTTCTGCTTTGCCACACAGGCAACAGAGTGAATTTTCACTGACCTGTCTCACACGGGGACGTCAGACGAAGACAAATACTCCAACACAGCTCCCTCATAACTCTTTCTTTGATTGGTCTCAAGCTGGTGTCTCGTACCCTCTAGCCCGATCCATATCTGTGTGCTCACAAGGAGACATCAGATACAAACTCTCTGTCGTTCTTGCTGTTCTCACACAGAGACCAAGAAGAAGGAGGTGGACAGAAGAGTGAAGGAACACACACAAAACACAAACAAGCATAGGGACAGGAGCACAACACTCTACCCTTCTAGTTTGTGCATTTATCTGCATTATCTCACACATACGTCAGAGTATTTTTGCAAAATCTCTGATCGTTTTCTAAAGGTAGGTCTGAGAACCTATCCGACCGACTGTCGACTTCTCAAGGAGAGCTTTTCTAGTTTCTCTATTACTATCTGTGTGTAGGTCCAAGTGCCTCATACTAGATACAATATAGAAAAGAAGGAGGAGAAAGTAATCTGAGTAAGGAGAACAAGAAATCGAAGAAAGTCTCAAAGACTATTTTTCTCAAACAAAAACAAACATACAAACAGTGTTTCATAGAGGACAGGGAATCTTATCCTACCCTCTCTATTAGTTTCTCTCTTCACTAGTCAATCGACTGAAGGAGGAACATAACACAAACGAACAAAAACCAAACATAGGAGCTGACACTGTCCTCCTGTTGATCACTACTACGACATCATGTCGACAGAGACCGCCGAAGTGAGTGAATTCTCGGAGGCAGATCAAAGAAGAGAAGAAGAAGAAGCAGGAGGAGGAGGAGAAAGAGGATTGAATGAAGGAGGAGGAGGAGGATTGAATGAAGGAGGAGGAGGAGATGAAGGAGTAGGAGGAGGAGTAGAAGAGGGCTGGGATGATGAAGGAAGATATGTAGGAGACGAAGATGAAGGAGGATTTGAACAAGAAGAGACGGGAGGAGGAGGAGCATATGGTAATCCCTTACCACCTGCCTACACGGGAGGAGGAGGACGAAAAATGATCGACTTGATTCATAGTGATGGAGAGGAGATCACAGTGGAGGAACAACAGTGGGTGCAAGACCACTGTGACCTCACTAAAGAAGAGTTTGATAACAAGATGGGGGTAGAGAAGGACACCTATGTGTGGATCCCTCAGGATCAAAGAAGAGAGAAAAGTCGTGCTAAAAAGGATGTCTATATCCTATTATCAAACACAGCACAGCTCCTCTGCAAACTGGTCTCTGATCCAGAAGAGAGAAAGAAGATACAGCATATCAAGTTTGGGGACACACACACCCACCTTGAATTACTCGATGCTATCTTTGGGGTGTACACTCAAACCCTGATTTGGGAACGTACATACGGCCCACGATGTGAGGGTTACCTCCAGTACACAAACCCAAGAGCAACGGCCAGATTCCTCGCGACTGGTCAGGAGGCAGTCGATGTAACAAAAATGAAGACCAATCTGGGTTCGAAAAACTCGAGTGGCATATTTCATTTTTTTACAATGGAAATAAAGGCCTTGGAGGAGGGGAAGGCAGAGATGGAAAAAAGCATTAAGGCAGCAGGAGAAACTCATCCTGTGATTGATGAGTTAGAGAAGACCGACAGAGTTCTGACCAAGATCAGACTGTTGATGGGTGCGTTACTGCACAAGGAGGCATGGAAGAGATGGATTCCTACCAATGATCACTCTGTCCTTAAATCACTTAGTAACGCACCACCGGTCGCCAACAAAGCAGGTGTTGACCAATATGTGGAGAAATATAATTTTCTCAGATCTGCTTCTGAATTGGTGGCCTTTATCACTCATGCTCAAAAGCTGGTGATATCTGAGAAGAAGAAGGCGAAAGAGAATGAGGAGTTCGAGAAGACGATGAGACTGGAAAGAATGAAAGCAAAAGTGAGTGGTGCAAAGACACACCCTCCGACATATTTGACCCCACCAGCTCCTGCCCCACCAGCCCCTGCACCCTCGGGCTCAACTACGGTGGTAGTTACAAACACGGAGAAGAAGGACAGACAGAACACCATAAATGCCTTCAAGGGGAAGAAAGGAGGAGTGGCAAGTCTCATGCTATATGCCAAGACGAGCTCAGACAAAGACTCTGATGCTTCGCTTTTGAGCAAGCTCAAAGAGATCAATGCCTGCATGAAGGCTTTTCCTTGCGACGAAACGCAGGAATACGAGGCCCTTGTTACTGTTTTTGACCAATCTCTAGTCTCGGAGGGATTCGATCTGACACAGTACAAGTTTTTGAGAAAGAAGGAGGAGATTAAGAGAAACAATGCAACAGGCCTAGACGCTCAGTGTGAACTGGCGGTGGCCACACTCATTTCATATTTTCAATCTCATGGATACCAGCATCTCTGCACTGGTACTCTCATAGGATTTGACATCTTTGAGACAGTGGCGATGAGTTTGAGGAGTGCTGTTGGCTTGGCGGCGACCCTTACGGAGGTAGTTTCCTCCTATGGTCTATTCTATGGCCGCAAGTCGATCATCCTCTATTTCTTTTCGGCGTTACACACAGTTAACCCGAGTAAGCTTACTCAGCTCATACAACAATGCTCGACGTTTAGCTCAGTGAAGTCCAAGAACTTCCTCGAGACACACGTGTTCGAAAATACGGTTCAAAGCGTTGCTCCGTCAGCACTGTTTCAAGAAGTGATGAGTGCATGCTCAAACATGGACTCGCTCACGGAGGCACATACGGCACAGGCAGGCGGTGTACCTGTTGGCGCACAAGCCACATACACAAACAGAGTTGCCGGTTGGAAGAGACAGAGAGAGCCAGACCTGAAGACCGCATGTTGGAGGTGGTTCGCGGGCTTGCAGTGTAAGGCACAGATGGAGAACAGAGACTGCTCTTTCAATCATGATAGGCAGAACCCAACAGCAAGGGCAAATTTTCTGAGCAGGACGGAAGGCCAGGAACCGGGCCTTTTCAATATGCTTCAGATTGCCGCTGTGAACGAAGGTTGGTATGCCAATATGTGTGATGATGAGGAGTTACGAGAGGCAATCATTACCTACATGAAGAGGATGAAGGAGAAGAAGGAGGAAAGGGAGAGACAAAAGAACTTAAAGGCCTCTCAAAGAGGACGAGAAGGAGTAGCAGGAGCAGGAGGACGAGGAGGAGGAGGAGGAGGAGGACGAGGACGAGCAACATGGAGAGGAGCCTCGAGGTGGCAGGGAACCCCTCAGAGAGGAAGAGGAGGAGGTCGGGGATATACCCCTTATGGAGGGAGAGCTGTTCGAGCTCCAGCCCCCCCACCCAGAGGAGGAGGAGGCTCGTGGGCAAGCTCCAACCCGAATTTCGGTCGAGCTCAGGCCTACAACACTGCCTCGGAGACCGATACGTCATCCTACCCGGACACTACTCAAGGTAATCGTTTCGAGGTGGTGGAATGACTGGAGGGGGAAGAAGAGAGGAAGGAGAAGACTGTGAAGTTTAACCCTAAAGTCACAGTGCTTTCTAATGCTGTTGTGCAGACTGGGCCAACGCTTCCTCTATGTGAAAACAAAGATGTGGGTACACAGAGACTGCGGCCCCAAGGTAGTCTCATACCCGTTCATACAGCACGGTTACCAATGATAACTGATGCAAATAGGAAGGCGAGACTTGCGATGGAGGCGAGGAGGCCAATGGCAGACGTATCGCCTCGGCCAAGCAAACAACCACGAACAGACTCAATGTCTACGGTCGCGGCGGGTGGCGAGCAAAAAGACAATGTGTGTACTCAAGTACCACAAAGACAATGGCGCTCAAATAGTAAACGCACCAGTACCGCAGAATAATAAAAATGTTAATGAGGTGAAGCAGGAGGAGAAGAAGGAGGAGTTGAAAAACTTAGAGACAAGACTCCAAAATTTGGAACGTAAAGTTCTTGTTCTCGCAGCCAATATACACAGGCCCGATGCTCTGTGTTATACGGAACTTTATTGTGAAACATTGAAGACAATATTAAAAGTTGGTAATGATACGATGGCGAATATTAATATTGTCGGCAGGAAGTTTTTAAATCGATACCGGGACTGGGTGGACGGAAATATGAAAAAGTCAACGGGCACTCTCAAAGGAGTGAGCAGCCGGACGGATATCACGGGAATCATCACACTGACCTTTAAATTGAAATCCGCACGAGTATACCGTATGGACCTCTATGTCGTCCCCGGTTACCACGGGTCAACATTACTATCGTATGACCAATTGGCTACGATGGGGGCTGTGATTGATTGCGCCGCACGGCGAGTGATATATGGAGTAAAAAGAGGAGAAGAGAACGATATTGATCCCTTCAACGCTACTGACTCTTATGAGGCTTATGAGCTGAGTCTAGCGACGGATCACAAAAAGATGGCCATCGCACATGAGGCACTTGAGGTGTACGTTCACCCCCATGTCGTAAGACCGGATGAACTGTCCTGGACCGACAATTGGGAATCCCAAGTGTGCACTGTCACAGTTCCGACATGCCATTGGGACAAAAAGTCTATTGATGACTTAATCGAGAAGCGAAAGGAGGAGATTATATGTGTCGCACAAAGAAGCCCGTCGTTGGCGAGATTCGCGGAAGGAGTAGGAACAGATGTCCATATTACTAACGGATACTGTTTCCATGCGAAAGTAGGAGAAGAAAAAAGGGAGGCGTTTGTACCAAGGAGAACGGGGCGAATCCCGGATACTCCACCAGAAACTATTAAAAGTTTTATTACTGATTTCTGGGGTGACGAGCCCACGTGGCCGCGTTCACTAACTGAAGTGAAGAAATGCTTACGGACTTTATTCGAAAATAATAAGCCGTATACTATTATCCTGCCATATAATGAGAAGGCGATATGGGCGCAGGAAATAAGGGACCGGCTTATTGATCATCCTATACCGGTACCCTCTCGCAAGCAACAGCTAGTGGTGGCTTGTCGTATGGGAACTCGTGAGCAGAGCAGTGCATACAAGCGGAAGCTCAGAGACCTCGACAAGTTGAAATTGATACCGCAAGCATTCACATGCTTTGATGGTTTTTACACCCGTAAAGCTCCTTTGCAATACGCGAGACTCATTGACATGCTGGTGGAGCTCGGTAAAGATGATGAGCCGGACACGGTCACGTATGAAAAGACGGGCCTAGATGATGTCTCGTTAGAGGACTTAGGCTTGGAGGAGGACAGAGAACCCAAGCAACATAAGCAGATGTCTGATGAAGATTTTCAAGCAGCGGCGCGGAAAATATTGGAAGAAGGAGTAGGCACGGAGAAGGAGAAGGAGCTTTTAAAAGCCAAATTAGAGGCGAACAAGGAAATTTTTGACCCTCCACATGCAGGTGGTGTCAAGCCTGAAGATTTCACTGCGGTTATTTACAAAATACCGGGTGCGGAGCCGTCACCGGCACCACGAAGGGCGAATTTGAGTATACATGAGGCGAAGAGGAGGAGCTAGCAAGACAGCTGCTCAATGAGGACTTTATTGAGAGATCAACATCTCCAATAGTCTCACAACCGAGAATAGTGCCGAAGCCAGGAGGAGAATGGCGCCTGACAGTTAACTATGCTCGTGTTAACAAGGTGCTGGAGGAAGAGAGAAATCCTCTCCCGACATTAGAAGAAGGAAGGAGAGTACTGCGGAATGCAAAATTCTATTCGGTCATTGACCTTAAGAATGGCTTCTGGCAGATACCACTGGAGGAAAAGTCTAGATGGCTGACGGCGTTTGTGGTGGGTATGGAGATATACCAATGGAAAGTGCTTCCGATGGGCCTCAAGCAAGCCCCAGGACTTTTCCAGAAGGCGATGCAGAAGATGTTGAGCAGTCAGTACGATGATTTGTCTGACGGTGGCTTTATGAGAAGGCGGGGACAGAAGGCGGGAGAATATGCATTTTGCTATATCGATGACATTATCGTATACTCTAACACAATGGAGGAGCATATCGATCATTTGTCCGATATATTCAGGCGCATCGGAGCTTTTGGCCTGAAGTGCAATCTAAAGAAGTGTCAACTTGCCAAGACGAGTGTGACATACTTAGGGTACGAGATCTCCCATCATCGAGTTTCGATATCCAAAGAGAAGAGGGAGGAGATTATGAATCGACCGATACCGAAGAACCGCACTGAATTGCACTCATTCCTTGCGATGGCGCAATACTATAGCCAGTTTATACCCGATTGGGGTGCAACACGGGCTAAAGTAGAAAATGATAGATTTTGGAGACTTTGAGAAGTGGGGCGAAGAGGCTAAATTGCAAGCGTTTCATGCGCTCAAAGATCTCATTTACAAAGACCCGAAAGACGGAGGACTGGTGTTAACGATGCCCGACTTTACGAAACAATTCGTAGTCGATACAGACGCATCTAAGTTTGCGATTGGGGCTGTATTACAACAAGAGGATGAGGAGAAGAAATTACGCCCAATCATGTTTATTAGTAGGAAGTTGTGTGCGGCGGAGAGAAACTATTGCACAAGGCAAAGAGAGGCGTTGGCGGTAGTATGGGCCCTCAAGAGGCTCAGAGAGTATTTGTGGGGAGGACCTCAATTTACTGTCAGAACTGATCATCATAACCTGTTATGGTTGATGAATCATGAACAGACGGGACGGCTGGCGCGGTGGCAAGCGTTCTTGTCTTGTTTCGATTTTACAATGGTCCATCTACCGGGAAAGCGAAATGTGGTCGCTGATAGCCTCTCTAGGCTAGAGTTTAACTCAGAAGTATCGGCGTTGGTGTCCACGGTGGAGATGGAAGACTTGTCCACTGACAAGGTGTATGAGGTCAGCCACATTGAGGCGATGGAGATGGCGAGTGGAGTCCGATATGACCGCACAGGTCTACAATACAGTCCACAAGGCCCGGATCACGGGATATGTTGTGAGCTACATACCCAGGAGGACGCTGAGTGGTCCTATGAGGTATATGAGAATGCGAAGGCGAACATAAGAGAGGAAGAGGAGACGCAGGAAGTTTATGCGGAGCCTCCTCAAGAGCGGAGAAGTGACCTAGACGATGACCCGGAAAGAATCGGGGTACGGCTAGAAGATGGTACTATCCATATAGCCTCGCCTACCGCATGGAGGCAACAACAGGCTCAAGATCCGGAGTTTAAAGAACTGATACAGTTATATCAGAACCCGGATGAGCTACGGATGACGAAAGCGATCAAAGATCAGATGAAGGAGATGGGATGGAGAGATGGTCTACTGTGGTACAAGGGCCTTCACGGTCGCTATGCGTCACAGCCGGACAAATGGACCCTTTGGGTACCGGAGAGTCTGAGACGATTTATATTTGTCGCAGCCCACAATTGCCCACTTTTGGCGCATCCGGGTCGACAACGAACTCATATGTTCGTAGCGAGGCGATTCTGGAAGAAGATGAAGGAGGAGATAGATCAGGCGGTGGATGCATGCATCCCGTGCAAGATAAACAAAACACCACTGAAGGCAAATTTCGGCCTGATTGGCGAATTTCCTCTTCATGCGGGGATGTTTGAGTTTATACACATTGATCATGTGGGACCTTTCCCAGAATCGAAGGATGGTTACAAATACCTCCTTACGGCTATTGACAGAGCCACCAACTATG
The DNA here is from genome assembly GCA_019918135.1 of Paulinella micropora. Lineage (NCBI taxonomy): Eukaryota > Cercozoa > Imbricatea > Euglyphida > Paulinellidae > Paulinella > Paulinella micropora. The sequence goes on along the minus strand of WBZZ01004702.1, from coordinate 212,374 downwards.
TCTGGAAAAGTATTGCGTTCTTCTGTGTATTTCCTTGTCCTAAAATTTACCGTAAAACGTGTTTCACGGGAAATCGGGGGAAAAGGTAATATTACTGCGGACAATCAAGAGAAAAAATCTTTATCATTTTTTAGTTAATACTCAAAATAAGAATTAGTGACCGGAATAAGAAATAGTACTTAATTTTTGAATTAATTTTCAAATTAAGAATTAACAAGTCAGTGTCAGTCTCAGATTCTAGAGATTATCAGTATAATCTCTAGAATCTGAGACTGACACTGACTTGTTAATTCTTAATTTGAAAATTAATTCAAAAATTAAGTATTATTTCTTATTCCTGTCACTAATTCTTATTTTGAGTATTAACTAAAAAACGATAAAGATTTTTCCTCTTGATTGTCCGCAGTAATATTAACTAAAAAACGATAAAGATTTTTCCTCTTGATTGTCAGCAGTAATACTGATGGGAAAAATAGCAATAGCTAAAAAGAACTTTGAACTGATCGTTTGAAATCATTTCTGAACGAAATCGAAAACTAGTTAGTGAAGTCGAAACGTCGTGCAGAGGAGAATCTAACGAATCGGTCAAAAAGACTGTCTTATCAACGGTAAAGATTTTGGCCGGTCGCTAAGGTGCTCAATCTGATAGCTCCCCCCCCCCCCCCAGACCTAACTGTTGAGTTGAGTTGCGTACAGAATGAGTGATTAAAGAACGAAGTATGTTGTCTCACTAAAAAAAATATTCAAAAGGAAAAAGCGAGGCGGGTGAGTCTCTTAAACCATGGGAGAGTAGAAGAAGGATGCGTCTATACTGGCGCGATGCGGATGATGATCAGCCGGGGACGGATATCCATGATTTGCAGCGGGACTGGGACAATTGAGGCGCAGTAGCGAGCGTTGATATCAGGAGGCGATGTCGAGCCGTAGAGAATAAGGTGGCCGTGTATCACATAGCCAAGATGAACCAATGAAGCACCAAGTATGCCTTGCCGATATCTGAGGGTTCAAGTTCGGTGAGAATAATCGTTGACCTGCAGGCACAAGAAGCGATCAAGGACTTACATGGGTGCGCCGGTCATGGCGTAATATTTCTAGGGACGATGACGGTTCAAGTGGGAAAAGCGCTGAGCTGGGGCGGGTGAAGCCATTACGATGGGTAAAACCCACTTGAGAGTGAAAGGGGGTGGCTACTCCTTAAACTTTGATTATCTTGTCTAAAACGAAGTCAAACTTGGTTTGGTGGAGTGACGCGAGAAGCGTGCGAAGTAGCGACAAGAGGGTATCTGTAGTTCCATTCCATGCGAAGGCCAAAGACTAACCACACTAAGTTGTCTTTAAACTGGATTTGCTGACACTCATCGACTGTTTCCGGTGGAAGGGTACGATGTGGGATAGCGTCGACGGCATCGTCCGGAATGAGCAGGGCAAACGGCTTGCGAAGGGAGAACATGGCCCGTGCGACGTTCACAGGACGGTCAGCCGGCGGCATGACGATAGCCAGATCCCACGGGGCTTGAGCGTTTGTCTTTGTTAGGCTCGCGCGGATGATGCGGCATGGGAGAGATTTGAGCTTCGTCTCCAAAGCCGTATTTGTGTTTTCGGTAGTAAGCCACAGAGTAGAGTCTGCTCTGGGCAGTGGCATGGTTGCGAGGAGCGCTATGGTAGCTGCGGCTTCATCGATGGGGGTCGGTGTGCCTAAGCTTGTGCGGGGGACCGGCAAGTATCCAATCTTGAGACTCAGCGTCTGTAGATATTTCAAAATCCATCCGATGACCATGGGGTAACGAGTTTGCCATGACCACAAAAGTGACCGAGGATCGGTGACGACAGCGAGCTCATGGTCGCTAGCATTGATGTAGTGGCGGCACTGTTGAATTCCATAAAGGACACCGTAGGCTTCTCGTGTATAGGCAGAGGGTTTGCGTGTCCGTAAACTTGAGGGAGAAATATTGCATGACTGGGGCGTCGCAGTCAGAGCCAGCGTGAAGGGAGCCGCCAATGCCTGTTTGGTTGGAGTCTGTCAAAAGGCAGAGATGGTGCAGGGACTCATATTTGGTCAAGGCAGGGGGTGCGGTAGCCGTGTGGCCGGTCTCCTTCGTGCATTGTGAGGAGGCCTAGCTCCATGTGCCGGCGTTGAGGACATTCGTAGCCCAGTTGGAGAGGTATTCGCATACTGCCGGGGTCCAGCGCGGGCATGGGACCGTAACTGGTTTGGCATTCGGTTTGCACCGAGGAGACAGAACAGTGTGTTCGAATTTGCGAATGAGGCCCAGAGTTGGTCTTGTTGAGGTCTAGTGAGGCTCTGGTTGACTGCCTCTGTAGAAAACCTAGGACATATCAGCATCGCGTTGTGTTCCGATCGCTTGGATGGGGAGTCGGGGCGTGTCTGCGCGGAGTCTTCCCTGGTGAAATCCATATGCGGAGTGGGCGAGTCGCTGTTGGTCGGGGGTGCCAGAGGGTCGGGCGGCCTCAGTTGGGTAGAGTCTGGAGAGCGCTCCAGATTTAGTTGTCAGGCACCGCTTTGCATATTTTTCAAGCTTTAAGTTGAGTCAGTGCCTGGCCGAGCGAGCGTGTTGGATTGGTGGCGACTTCGAGGGGCGACCGATGGGTGGGCAGGGCGCGCGGCGCCTTGACGACCTTCGGGGACGTCTGACCACGGGGCCGGACGCGCGGGAGGATGCCGAGGCTGGGCGTTTTGGTTCCGGCCCTTGCGCCTATGGCGTCGTCTTTGTCGTCGGGGGAGCCAGGCCGTGTGTCGGGCATTCGGCTGGGCCTCCGCATCGGCACCAAACAGGGTGGGGGCCTTTACATTGGTGAATCGAATAGGCAAAGATGCCTGTCGGGAGATCGTATAGAAGCTCCTGGTTACCAAGGTGGGGCATGAGTAACTTTGAACAATTTGCAAAGCTAAAAGTATCACAACCCAGAGGTGTAAGAAGGTCAGCAAAAGTCTTCCATACGCGTCGTTTCTCCTTGAGAGGGAGAACTCCGCTGATGGCGGCCGAACTGTTGTATCTGGAAGCGTCCATGGAGAAAGGGATGATCATACCACAGTTGACGAAGTAGTTGAGCTCATCGACAATCACTTGGCGTAGACGATGGCCAATTACACAGTTGACGAAGTAGTTGAGCTCATCGACAATCACTTGGCGTAGACGATGGCCAATTACAGGGTTGATGGCTGATACGCTAAATGCACGCGGGGGTGTTGTTGGTGATGATGTACGATGGGCCATTACATTCGCACCAGTGAGCGTGTTCTCCATGGCGGGTCGCCGCTTGGAAAGCAAAGACTCCGTCTGGAAAATCATGTTCGCGGGCGCCATTATCGAAATCAGGTTGGGGTTGCGGGATCGCATTACCTGTCTGGTGGCCTTCATTGACTAAAAAGCTCACCTGATTCCAGATTCCGCTTTTTGCTCGAGGGATTGTGTTACCGTGGATCGTCGCCGTAGCTGCATTGCTGTTGCCATGAGCGTACGAGGTGATGAAACCTTGATGGTGCCAAAGGTTGATCCTTTTGAGAAGGGCAAGCGGATGTCTGTGCGAAGAGATGGATTTATATAACGGAAGCGAAAAATGCCGGGGAAAATCGAAAAGGGATGAAATCGAATTCCATGCGGTTCGTTTTCATCGTCCTTGTTCTGCGAACGTCCCATCATCGAGTGAGGAGGAGAAGTCACAGCTGTAGAGTTCGTCGTCGGCCTCGATGACGAACCGCCAGACGATGAACTGCTCGACGATGACGAAAAGGGGCCGTGTCCACCGCCTTTCGAGTCGTCGTCGTCTTTGTGCTTCTTGATTTGACTCGGCTTGCAGCCAGATGAGAGCTGTAGTTGAACAGGGTGCGCACGAGTTGTTTGTGGCAACGGTGCGGCCGGTGGGTCGGAGCCAGTGGCCGCTGGTAAATGAGCCGGAGCCGGTGGTGGCTGGGCTGAAACCACTGGAGGCTGATTTCGGGTCAGCGGTGGCTGAGCTGGGGCCGATGGTGGCGAAGATGGGGCCTGTGGAGGCGGAGCTGAAACCATCGTCGATGAAGATGAGGTCGAGCTAGATGACGAGCTCGATGAGAAGCTGGAACTCGATGAAGAACCAGAATTGCTGTCGGCTTTCGCCGAAGAGTTATCGATCTGGGTTGGGTCTGACCATGAGCTGCGTAGCAGTTCGCGTGGCAGGTGTGGCTGGACATCAAAGCCTGCGTGGATGAGGTCTCTGTGAGGGAAGCCGATATGATAGTTGTCTCTGGTTTCTTCAGGGGAAAGTGTCGTACAGTTTCCTCCTGGTACGTTAGTCAACAGAACTTCGTACTCAAGATCCTGGACACTCATCTTAAACTCCGTGTAGACATGCTGAGGACCATTCCCATGCGCTCTGTCTTGAGATTGGTCCAACGTCCGAACTGGGTATGGTCGTCTCCCAAGTAAGCGGTGAACGAGTGGTTCGCATTCGTCTTCCACTCATGAAAGTGTCGATGTTCGTTTGTTGTCTGGTATATGCGAATAACCGGTACTCCGTAGGGATAGCCACGGAGGCGTTTATCGCGAGAATACGGATTGATTATGTCAGTTGAGCAGGGGACAGTACCGCAGGGGTGTTGGACCACGTGGATCTCCTGGCTGAACCGACGTCCGGTTTCGCTGCCAACGACCATGAAGAAGTACTGTGCAAGGTGCCACGGGACATGGTCGTAACGTACCCAACGGAATGTGCATGCAAAGGAGTCTATGACGTCTCTGGTGCGGGATGCTGCATTCCAGTTGGGAGCCTTGTTTAGATATTCGCGAAGTTCGGAGTCGTTCAGTTCGGAGGTTCCCACTTCACTTTCGATGGTGTTTGCCTGTCCCATATAATTGCCACCCATAAAAAACTGTAGCAACAATGGTGCATCCTTTTCGTCTGTGTAGTAGGCGGTGATGCTACAATAGTCGAAAAAGCTGCGCGGTAGGTCCACGATACATTCGTAGGATCGTTCTCGGACCATGCGTTTTTCCGACCATGCACTGCCTTCGTCGTAGTAATGGTCCATAGGGAGGATCTTGAACCAAATTGGGTCCTTACACGGAAGGCGGTGAAAGTAGTGTTGTAGGGCGAAACAGCGTTCGCGCGTCGGAAGTCGGAAAACGCGACGTATGTATGTTCCTCCTCCATCCACTTGTGGGGAAAAAGACATGTGCTGAGGAGTGGTCCTCCATGCTGCACCATGGAAATAAAAATTGACCTTCGAGAATGGCCGCCAAATTCAGCTGTTGGGGTTGGCACCCACAGGTAAGCCGCAATATGAAGATCTATATTCACATGGGCGTCCAACGGGACAGTAAGCCATTCCTTGTCGGAAGTAACCAATGTCGCCGGTGGGCTCGATATTGGGGCCAACTAGGGAGGAGGCGACGAGTTGTGCGGTGTTTCTTCCATTCTGTGGGCAGAAGTGAAAGATGACAGCTGCGACATTGTGCTGGTGAAGCCGCGACATCATGGTAGCACCTTCTTCGATGTTGAGGATGTCTCGCAGCGCGTATTCCGAAAGTGGGCCTGTCCCGCGACAGGTCATCTTTGGCGCTGGTGAACGACCAGCACGAAACAAGCACATCGATTCGGTATTGATAACCCCAACCGGTATGATATCCTTTGCAACGATGGCGAGGCCATGTGTAGTCCTCAAAGGTGAGGGGGTCCATCTCATGTGCTGAGTTGCGTGGGGGCCAATAGTACTGCATCAGTAGAGTGGGACGAAACCGATTAAAGTCGGCAAGGGATTGGTCGAACTCAAAAAGTTGTGGAAAGGACCAACGGGTTGTTCCGTACCAGTGTCGTGGCTCCACGTGCAAGTAAGTCTTGCTTTCGCGCGTGCGTGGTTGGCCAGTGACGGAGGTAGCAGCACCTGGGGCGGAGGTCCGGGTAAGGTGTGGGACGTGGGTAATGTAATCCACTGATGCATTAAGCCCAATCTCGGCTGATGTAAAAACATGGGAGGGTCTCCAACGGCCGAGATGATGTAGGTGTTATTCCCAGTTGCCTCCGATTGAGTTATATGGCGTTCCACGCGTGGGATGACGTTTGGCACTATGGTGTTGTCAGGCCATAGTTCTTGGCACATGGTGAGATGCTTGGGGATCCAGTGACCCAAATGTCTACATCTGGGGTGGGTGCCTGGGAACATTGCCATTGCCAATGTCGGGAAATAGGTGTCGTAGATATTTCAAGATATATATAGTTTTGCGTCCGTGCCTGGAGATCCGTACAGTTCAGCTTCCGCATACATTCGCTCACCTGGGCGTTTAGTGAAGCCGGTGAAACCATTGCAATGCCCAGGTGGCCACGAGGCGACTTTTACGAATCGTTCAGGTTTGGGGGATAATGGAGTCGGTGGTACTGGGGTCGAAGGGTCTCTGCTTGACAGAGTACGCGGTTGTCCCATATCTTGACGATCTTTCCATGTTGGAGCCCGGGTGATGAAGTTGCCAAGCGGGCTAAGCGAATACGTAGCCGCCGGAGGTCTCGCCACCGGTGATTGAAACGCAGGGGGAGAGGATGACACCGGCGAGCCTCCCGACAAGGATGATGAGCTGCTGGACGATGACGATGAACTACTAGACGCGATTTGTAGTGCCTGTTCAGCTTCTTTGCTTAGTCCTTGGATCCGATGGGTAGCTCGTTGTGTAGAGCGGGGTGGCGTCCCGATTTTGGATGGTGAGGATGAGGGGAAGCTGGAGTATATGGGGACCGTTCCTGTTTACCTGAATTACTGCTTGTTATGCGTGAACGGCTAGACATCAGAGGTACAGGTAAAACCGGGGACGGCGGAGGATTTAAATTTTTATCTGCCAACGCATCCTGAAGCTGTTGCGGCAAAAGTTGTGCAGGGGCCGATGCCGATGGACCAAAGGCCGCTGCGGACGGTAGTACGGCCTGTGGGGGCGCCGGAACTGCTGGCAATGTCGGTGGCGATGAAGATGATGACGCCTGAGATGATGACGATGCTGCTTGTGATGGCGAAATCGAAGTCACCAGCGGCGATGACGATGATGATGCAGGTTACGAGGTTACCTGTGATGATTCAAAGACGAGGGGTCGCGCCGCAGGGCTACTTCTCGAGGTAGACGCCCGTCGAGAGTCTCGCTCGGAGGGCCGACCATGCGAGTTGATCATTGACCTTGTCTTGTTGGGTAATCACATCAAAGTCGGGACTTGAGTGGGAGAGTACCGGTGAAGTAGTAGCGGACGTGTCCGGGGACGTCTGCGTTTTATGTCTTTTCACAAGGGTGCGCTTGTGATCCTGATGACGGGTTCTTTTGGAAATGGCGGAGTTTGGCTTTTTGACTGAAGGGTTGTCATGATAATGGACTTCGTCTTCGTCTTCATCGGTGGGGACGTAGGTAGAATCGTTTTTATCGACAGAATCTTCTTCCTCTACCTCCTCCGGTTCTTCGTTTTCTTCATCAGTTTCCGGTGGTTTCTTCTCGCCTTTATCTCCTTGTCTTTTCCTGTCGGACATAAAGAGATTGACTGTGCGGCCGTAGAGGTGGGCTTGGGACGTTGTGAAAAGGTCATAAGAACCTGCCGGTTGCGTACTGGCACGATTGCCGAAGATTTGTTTGATCTTGGAGGTCGGGTATGAAATTGCTTGGGCCAAAGTCTCCGGACGAAAGTCGTAGCTGACGGTGGCAAGTTGACGATCGCCCACTTGAAGCGGCGTGTCGAAAAGGTGAAACTCTGTCTCATAAACAATTTAGTCTGTTGGCTTGATCCTTTGGGCCTCCTCGATGGACAAGTTGATCTGTGCGGCTACCTCGTTGGCGAAGAGCAGGTCTACGCGATCGGGCAGGTGGGTTGACACGTAAATAGTAATCGCATGGAGCGGCGACGTAGGATCGGCGGAGACAAAAAGTTCGATGCCATCGGTGAGTACTGCGTCGATGCAGACGGACGAGCGTGCTTCTACAGGGAGCAACTTCCGAATGGTGAGCCCGTGCTGCATAACCCATGAAAGGCGGGCCACGCCTTTGCAGTTGCAGGCGGAATCCAAGGTGCATGTAGTCTTACCGATGGGCGGGCGGTTGAGAGGGTGTTTCGCGACCCAAACACATCCAGTAACCACTGTTGGGATGGTCGCGATCCGTAGGGGTGGAGGCGTTGGCACCAGCGGAGAGGTCGAGCGGGACCGGGTAGTCATATGGAAAGCGCGCGGAGTATTGCGAGCAGCGGCCGCTGGTGGCTTCCAGTCACAGTGCTTCTTTTCGTCTTGGCAACGCAGCTGACGAAGTTTACATTCCTCGAACGAATGTTTAGATAGTTGATCCTTCTTCAAAAAGCTGTTGCAGTAGGCCCAGGGTATACCTGTGAACGGTTTCCGATTAGTCTGATTGGACGGTTTACTCGGTGGGTCGGTCTTAGTCGTGGACATAGACGTCTTCTTCTTCGGAGGGATCTCCACAGCGTTGGCTCCCGTGAGATGTTGTCGCGGTGCCGGCCTCTTCTTGCTTGGGTCTTCCTTCTTCACCGGGTGAGTCGACTTCAAACGTTTGTCCGGGCGGGTCGAAGTCTGTGAGGGAGCGGTCTGGGCCATAGCCATACCGTCGGCTTTACGCTTTTGTCGAGAAGGGCGGTTAGGGTTTGCATTCTCCGAGGCTGTCTTGTCCTGCTGGGGTCGTTGCTGTCTCCGACGAGTGGGTGGCTGTCCTTGGCGAGTGTAGTCCCGCCTGCGCGTAGATGGTTCCTCGGTGTCGGTACGGACCGGGATCTCCATCGTCAGAAGATACTCTGTCATGACTTTGGGGTCAAGGGTCCTGGCCCAAGGCAGAAGGTCATCTAGGTTGCGCGGCCATCCGACACCGTAGCTGAGCAGGACTTGATCTGTCTGCTGATTCCAACGATCGCGTTCCATCGGGGTCAACATGCGGCCCAAGTCCTCAAGCTGGTTTCCGTCGCTGATGGTCACACCAGTGATACGTGCAGCTTCGTAGTGCGTGATTCATCGGTTGATGTACGCCAAGAGTTACTCTTTTCTGAAGCGTCGTAGATTGAGGGCTTGGAAAGCTGACTTCCGTGTGTCATTTATCCAGACGGCCGTGGATGAGGTCGCGGATGAACTGTAGCCAAATGAGGGACAACGAGCACCATACTTGCTGAATAGAGTCGGTGACGCGGACGAAGCGGGCCCAACAGGCGTCCATGATAGCAACTGTAACTTTGTCTCCCCACGCGCGAACGTTGCTGATGGCGTGCATGATGGCCAGTTGGATCGGCGTGTTGGCGACGTGGTAGTTGACCGCCAATTTGCGCGCGAAGGTAGCGTGGTCCGGTGACGGTATGACACTCGGACTCGACAGGATGAACATGGAGCGGTGTGCGGGTACGGTGCGGATCCGCAAGGTCGTGACAGCATATACATTTGGTAGCCCGAGGTATCGCCTGAATTGCTAGAGCGAAGGACCATGCGTGGCGGCCAAGACTGCGATGATGTTCCGTCACGGGGAGCCTGCCGAACGAGGCGTTTGTGAGTCCTCGGGTTGTCGGACGGGGGCATTATTTTCTTCTGTCACTTGGCCATCCTCGTCGTCGCCTTCGTTTTCTCCTCGTCGTTCTCGTGCTTGTTCTTGTTGTTCTCGTGCTTGTTCTTGTTGTTCTCGTGCTGGTTCTTGTTGTTGTTCCCGTTCTCGTTCTTGTTCTTGTTGCTGTTCCCGTGCTCGTTCTCCTTCACGTTCGACGACCGCGTCCTCTGCTTCTGCTGCCATTTGGGTTGCTGTCGCGGTAGGAATTTCTTCCTCTCCGGCGATCTGGGCTGCCGTCGCAGTAGAGATTGCTGGAGGTGCAGAGCCTTCCAGGATGGTTGCCAACGTGCTGGTGCCCGAACTTGATGACGCTGGTGCAGTTCGCAGCGTCCGACGTACAGGTGTCTGTGGGGGACCAAGGAGTTCTACCAGCGAGTAGGGTCGACAAAGGTTGCACCATGGGGCGCGGTGGAGCAGGAGTAGCAGCCCGAGCCATGCGTCCAGTACGTGTGAACGAAGCATCCGGGGACGGAAAGGGCATGTTGGGTATCTGGGGCATGAAGGGTGGATGGAATGGGCTGACGAAGTGTCGGTGCAATCGCAGCTGCTGGGGCTGAAGGCAATATCGGAGTTGACGGGGTCGTTGTGGCTGTTCTGGGAGTCGAAACTTCGAAGGGTGGATCGGGTGGATCGTTGTCGAAGAAGAGCTTCCTGCGGGGTGCAAAGTGGTTGGACCAGTCAGACTCGGTGGTGGAATGAATGTGGTACCAACGGCTGTTCCCGACGGGGCAGTGACCGGTAATGACCCAGCCAATCCAGCAGTGGAGGCAGTAACCGGGTAGTAGTTATGGAAGACTTCTACAGGGATGATGTTGCCAATCTGGTTCCAGAGCTTCTCTGCAACTGCCAGAGATCCAGTAGGTCCCAGGTACTGGGTGTAGACTTCAGTGTCTGTCCAATTGGGGTTACGAAGGAGGTCTAGGCTAGCTTGAGGGGCAAGCGGGACCTGAGGTAGCGATGTGGCCTTGTCCTTATGGTTCTTTCGCAACATATCGCGTTCATCGCTCACGTAACTGGTCAATAAATCGTAGATAAATTGAACGGTCTGGGTGCGGGAGAGATTTGCGTGAAGGCGAGTAGTCTTCCCAGCCTTGATTTCCTCCTGAAATTTCTTGTCAGTACGTAGAATGTCCGGACGAGAACCCAGGATGGGGTAGGGGTCCAAGCAGCGTCGCTTGTGTTCGTTGTACTTCGAGACTGGGTCGTCGTATCGTGACTGATTCCACATGTAGGCGTACCAGGAGCAGGCCAGAACGCAGAGCAGTAGCTGAAGGGGTCGGTGTGCAGTGGAGTAGGTGTTCTCCACTCTGTAGGTAGGGGTTGACCCTCAAACGACAAAACCAGACACGTACTGTGTCGGTTGACTGCACAGTGTGTATGAGGGCAGAGGAGGGCCACAAGAATGCAACGGCAGGTGAACAATCTGTCGAGACATATGTGGTTTTGGTTACCTCTGTCCTAATACGTTGTTGTATAGCCACTCCTGAAGGAGAGGGTCTTTCCAAATCGATCTGTCGACAGAACACACCAACTGTGTGTGTAGTTTTCTCTTGAATGGAAAAAAATTCGAATTGTGGGTTTGTATACAACTCTTCAAGTAGGCAGATACAACGAACTCTTAACTTAGAACACTATGGCTGCTTTGAGTCGAGAGTCCTGACTTAATGTGAGCAGGTGAAATACAAGTAAATAGTAGAGAGGCCACTTCGTTTATTTACGTAATTTCGAACTCTTGGCAGGCTTGGATGCAACTTACGATCAAGTGTCGATCGTAGATTGTGAGGTCTCCCGTTCTCAAACGGATAGTGTCGCGAGTCTTCAAGTAAACAATCATAAACTGATAGTTGTCGGGTTGTTGGATTTGAAAATTCCCTAAATTGATTTGGGAAGCCTCAAGGCGAAAATGACTTGGAACGGAAAAGTATTGCGTTCTTCGGTGTATTTCCTTGTCCTAAAATTTACCGTAAAACGTGTTTCACGGGAAATCGGGGAAAAAGGTAATACTGATGGGAAAAATGGCAATAGCTAAAAAGAACTTTGACCTGATCGTTTGAAATCATTTCTGAACGAAATCGAAAACTAGTTAGTGAAGTCGAAACGTCGTGCAGAGGAGAATCTAATGAACCGGTCAAAAAGACTGTCTTATCAACGTTAAAGGTTTTGGCAGGTCGTTAAGGTGCTCAGTCTGATATTATCACGAGTTCTGTAGCGGTTGGAATTGTTTAAGTCAGTCTGGGAAGAAATGAAGTTATTGTAAATGCCACTTTACCTGGTGTGTTGCCTATTGAAAAGTTTACTTCTCAGTAGTCATGATTGTGGACCGGAACTTGAAAAGCGATCTAAAGAAATAAAGTTTGGATATGGGGAAAAAAAGGCAACAGTCAACATTCCAAGTTCTAAAAAGTTAATAACAGGTAAAGGGAAATAAATTGATCTGTTATTAACTTAGTAACTGCAGTTGAAACTTTAAATTTAACAACTACAAGTTATGATAGTGACAGTTGCAGTGATAAATAAATGGAAAAATGAAGTAACGGATGTCAAAATAGAGTCTTAGTGTAAACTTGAAGTAAAAACTTGAACACAATATTAATATTAATATTAATGTTTCGGTCCGGTACGGTATTCATTCCGATAGTCGGATATTATACAGTTTAAGGCGGGGCACCGTCATGCAGAAACTTATATTAATATTAATAATACTGATTAATATAACCTTGTTCGCCTACTTGTACATTAATACATGCTTCCTTTCTCTACCGGTACGAAAAGCAAGCGTTCTTCAATCATAGTATACTCATTAATATTAATATTGCTGTTGACATT